>KZ613467.1:1285790-1307697 GCA_002865625.1 Hyaloscypha hepaticicola | reverse complement strand
TATTTAATTAATATAGTATTTTAAGTATTAAATAAATAATAAAAATTATAAAGACTCTTAAATTTAAAACTATTATATTTATATAATTCCATTTTATATTTATTTTATATTCATTTTCTATATTCATTTTTTAAAAAATTAAATTATTATAAATAATAATCTAAATTATATATAAACTTTTTTTCTCAATAATCTATTAATTAGACTTAATTACTAATTAAATAAAATCCCTATAAAACACTTAATTAAAATAGTATTTTAAGTATTAAATAAATAATAGAAATTATAAAGACTCTTAAATTTAAAACTATTATACTTATATAATTCTTATATATTCATTTTATATTCATTTTCTATATTCATTTTTAAAAAAATTAAATTATCACGAATAATAATCTAAATCACGTGTAATTTTTTCCCTTAATAGTCTATTAACTAGACTTAAATTATTAGTTAAATAAAATCTATATAAAGCACTTAATTAATATAATATTTTAAGTATTAAATAAATAATACAAATCGTGAAGACTCTTAAATTTAAGGCCGTTACACTTATATAACTCTCGTGTATTCATTTCGTATTCATTTTCCGTATCCATTTTTAAAAAAATTAAATTATCACGAATAATAGTCTAAATCACGTGTAATTTTTTCCTCTAGTAGTCCATTAACTAGACTTAAATTACTAGTTAAACGAAATCCATATAAAGCACTTAATTAATACGATATTTTAAGTATTAAATAAATAATACAAATCGTGAAAACCCTTAAATTTAAGGCCGCCGCACTTATACAACTCCCGTGCACCCATTTCGCACTCATTTTATACTCATTTTCGATACCCATTTTTTAAAAAAATAAATTATCACAAATAATAGTCCGAATCACATATAATTTTTTTTCCTAATAATCCATTAACTAGGCCCAAATTACTAATCAAATGAAATCCATATAAAGCACTTAATTAATACGATATTTTAAGTATTAAATAAATAGTACAAATCGTGAAGACCCTTAAATTTAAGGCTGCCGCACCTATACAACTCCTGTACACTCATTTCGCACTCATTTTCCGCACCCATTTTTTTAAAAATTAAATCATCACGAATAATAGTCTAAATCACGTGTAATTTTTTTCCCTAGTAGCCTATCAATTAGCTCCAAATTACTAGTTAAAAGGAATCCTTATAATGCCGTTTATTAAAGCGGTATTTTAAGTCTTAAATAAGTAATAGAAATTATAATTTTAGTATTCCTATTATATATAATAATATTATTATAATTATACTTTAAAATCTCAATATCGGATTTAAATTTTAGAAAAATTAGAACTTTCTTAATAATAAGACTAAACACGTGATTTTATTTTTCTAAATAGGCCTATTTCAAGTCTATAGTTTAAATTAGACCAATATCACGTGACTTATCAAGTGCTAGTGTATTAAATAAGAATGTGATTTTAAACTCGAGAGATTATCCCCTTGGATTTAAAGACTCTTATTGGCTTAAAGGCCTATACTAGGCCCAAATAGGAGATTCACGTTATTAATCTTACAGAAACCTTATCTTTTTTTACTAAGACTTTAGTGTCCCTTATTAGTAAAAACCCCTATTCTAGAAAGAGTATATTTAATGAAAATCTAATCTTTAAATCTATTATTTAAAGGCAAGTATTAAATAAATAATAGAAATCGTAAAGACTCTTAAATTTAAGACTATTACACTTATATAATTCCTATATATCCATTTCGTATTCATCTTCTATATCCATTTTTTAAAAAATTAAATTATCACGAATAATAGTCCAAATCACATATAAACTTTTTTCCTAATAATCAATTAACTAGACTTAAATTACTAGTCAAACGAAATCCATATAAAACACTTAATTAATACGGTATTTTAAGTATTAAATAAATAATGAAAATCGTGAAGACCCTTAAATTTAAGGCCGTTACACTTATATAATTCCCGTATACCCATTTCACACTCATTTTTTAAAAAATTAAATTATTACGAATAATAGTCTGAATCACGTGTAAACTATTTTCTCAATAATCCATTAACTAGGCCTAAATCACTAGTCAAACGAAATCCCCGTAAAATACTTAATTAAAGTAATATTTTAAATATTAAACAAATAATAAAAATCGTGAAAACCTTTAAATTTAAGGCCGTCACACCTATACAATTCCCATATATCCATTTCGTATTCATTTTCCGCACTCATTTTTTAAAAAATTAAATTATCACGAATAATAGTCTAAATCACGTGTAATTTTTTTTCCTAATAGTTTATTAATTAGTTCCAAATTACCAGTTAAAAGGAATCCTTATAATACCGTTTATTAAAGCGGTATTTTAAGTCTTAAATAAGTAATAGAAATTATAATTTTAGTATTCCTATTATATATAATAATATTATTATAACTATATTTTAAAATCTTAATATCGGATTTAAATTTTAAAAAAATTAGAACTTTCTTAATAATAAGACTAAGCACGTGATTTTATTTTCCTAAATAGGCCTATTTCAAGTCTATAGTTTAAATTAGACCAATATCACGTGACTTATTAAGCGCTAGTGTATTAAATAAGAATATGATTTTAAACTCGGGAGATTATCCCCTTGGATTTAAGGGCTCTTATTGGCTTAAGGGCCTATACTAGGCCCAAATAGGAGATTCACATTACTAATCTTATAAAAATCTTATTTTTTTTTATTAAGACTTTAATATCTCTTATTAGTAAAAACCCCTATTTTAGTATAAGTGAACTAAGCGAAAATCTAATCTTTAAATCTATTATTTAAAAGTACTAATAAGGGAATATTATATTATTATTAATTATTAATAATAAAGTATAATTATAAAATAAAAATAATACTTTTTCTTAATTTATTATTATATTCTTTAATTCCAAGAGATTTAGATAAATACTAGAATTTAAATTTAAAAAAAATAATAATATTTATAATAAAGAGAATATTAATAAAAGCAAAATTATTTATTCCGAAATTAATAAAAGAAGAGATATTAATTAAATATTTATTAAAAGATAAATTATAAAATATAATAAAGTATTTTTCATTTATTAACTAATTTAAATTAATCTTTATAAGATTAATTCCAATTTTATTTAAGAAAGAATCTTTTTCTAGATATTTTCGTTTTCTAATATATTTTTAATATTAGTAATTTTTTCTATTTCTTTTATTTTCTTAATATTAATTATATATTTTAATAATAGATAATCACGAATAATATAATTTAACTAAAAATAATTATAATAGATTAAAGAAATAGGAATATTTTCCTTTTTAATAATAGAGTCTCTAATACTTGGAATTATTCTAATTAGTATAAAGGATTATTAGATTATATTAAAGAGTTAAGAAATAGTAATTATAGAGAATAAGACTATATTAAAAGTCTTAAAAGTAATAGAAATCGGAATAATAATTATAGTTCGAGTCTTAATATATTCACGAATATTCTTATAATTCTATAAAGTCTTTATCTTAGAGTTAATAAATAAAATAATAAAATATAGATTTTATAGAGTCTTGATATTATAATATTAATTCGTAAATTATTCTTAAAAGAAGAATATTAATTTATTATATATCTTATTCAAATAGTTATTAATATTAATTTGAATTTTATTAATTAAATAAATAAATTTAATCTTAAACTTATAGAAACTTTGAATTTTATTTATATATATTTTCTTATATTCCTATTTAATTTTATATATATAATAAAGATTAATAAAGTATTCTCCGAGATATTTGATTATTTTAATAATTATCTTAAAGGGATTAATAATATTAGATTAATATCGAATATATAAATAATATTAAATATTTCTATTAATAGTATTAAAGATATATATTATATATTATAAGAATAGAGTATAGGGATATTTTAATAAATATTGAATTATATTAATTTAATTACTTAAAAGAATAGAAAAAGGAAAAACGAGTATTAAAGATATAAGAATAGGATTTAATAACTATTTATATAAACTCAATATGTGAGTATAATAAATATCTAATATATAATATACTCTTCAAATATAATACTTATTAATTAGTAATTATATAATTCTTAAATAAAATATAAAGTAAATTAAATAAAGTCTTATAATATAATTCCTTATTCGAATAGATTTAATATAGAATACTTATTTTAAATTATTACAATTTCTTAATTATTATATAAATTATTTATTATTTCTATTAAATACTCTTTAGGTCTTTAATAAAATTATTATAATTCTTATTTTATATTCTTTTTATTTAAAAAAAAAGAATTATCCAAAAGTCTTTTATATAAATAATTATTAGATAATATAGATTATTATAATATTATAAGTCTCAAATATATTAAAAATATATCTAGAACTCGTATAAATTATTAAATAAATCCAAAATTGTATTTTTTCTTAATATTTTCAATATTCAGAACTAATTATTATTTAAAAACTAGAAGATCTATAATATCTATTCTATTTATATCTTCTATTTTATCTCTAGAAATTCCTGAAATTTAAAGGAATTATACTTCTAATATTCTTTTATATATAAAAGATGAGTTTTCTATAATTATTTCCTATATTCCTTATAGATATTAATATATTTTAAAGTCCTATATATAATAATCTTTATCTTTACTATATTCGTATTATTCTTTAAGGAATTTCAAACAGAAATTATTATAATAATATATTTACAAATTACGAGTATTATTATTATATATATTCGATTAATAGTTTTTATACTTCTATACTAAAATCTATCTTGAAAATTACTCAAAAAATAATAAAACTTTACTGAAAGAAGAAAAAGAGTAATAGTAATTTAAAAATAAGTTTTTCTCAAAATTCCTTTAAATTTTTAATATAACTAATATATACTTATAGGAATTAAAGAAACTTCGAATTATTATATAAATACTTTTAAATAAATTAAATAATTTAAATAATTTAAATAATTCAAAGAATATAATATAAGATAAAGATAAAGAAATATTTAAGAATAATAAAATAGAATATATTTATAATTCTAATATTTATAATAATAGTCTTATTATTCAGATTATAATTTTATTCAAGAATTTAAATTAATTTAAAATTATAATTTATATAACTATAAATTTATTTTTTAATATTATTAAGAAATTATAGAATTTCGGAATTCTGAATATATTAACTTGAAAATATTATC
Source organism: Hyaloscypha hepaticicola (assembly GCA_002865625.1). NCBI lineage: Eukaryota > Fungi > Ascomycota > Leotiomycetes > Helotiales > Hyaloscyphaceae > Hyaloscypha > Hyaloscypha hepaticicola. The sequence goes on along the minus strand of KZ613467.1, from coordinate 1,302,467 downwards.
TATTTATATTATTAGAATACTCGAAATAGAATTAATTTACTATCTCGAAATTCCTTTTTTATCTAATTTTTTAATAATATAAATAAAATAATAAAAGAAATAAACTTTTCAATTATTTAATCTTTTTAAGTATTTCTCGAATATCTTAAAAGTTAAATAAAATTCTAAAATACTCGAATTTATATTATAGTAAATTCTTTATTAATCTATTAACTAGTATATTATTTATTAATAAATATATAATTTCAAATATTCCTTTCTAATATTCTTATTTTACTTATATATTTTAGATATTCATATAATAGAATTTTATAATAATCTATTTATTACTTTTAATAATTAATTAAATTATCTATTAATTATTATAGAATATAATCTAAAGTTTATTAAAATCTAAATATAAATCTCTAAAAAGTTATTTGAATATTATTAATTCTTTTATAATAAAGGATATTTCAAGTATTTTAATTTTAATTAAAAATATTATAATAGTTATTTAATAAATTATTCTTTATATAATTAATCTTCCAAATAGTAAAATAATATACTCTTAAAATAAATATTTTATATTTATATTATTAATAAAAGAGATATTAAAAGCAATTTAAAACTGGATTTCCCTATATTTAATATTATATTAAATTACTAAAAATCGAATTTCGAATAAATATTTAATAGTCTAGTTAATAGTTATTAAATATTCTAGACTGGGATTTATAAGGAATTAAAAGAGTAATAAAATTATAAATACTATATCCGATTATATTATAATAGTAATATAGAATACTAAATTAATCTTCTTCTAATATTCCTTAATTTAATATTTCGGAATTTGATTATTATATTTTATAAACTCGAGATCTAGTAATAATATACTCGAATATCTTCTATTAATTAACTCGAATTTCTTTATAATTTTCTTAATATAAATATTATAAACTAATTATATTTTTCGAATAATTTAGTCTTTTATTACTTATATTTCTAAAAACTATTTTATATCTTTTATATTATAAAATTTATATATTTTCTTTATTATTTTAATAATTTTACTTATATAGAATTTATTATTCTTATAATAGAATACTTGAATATTATTAATATAAAAGAGTATAAAAACCTTATATTAAATATTTACGAAAATATATATTTCTTTTTTTAAGATTAATAATTCTATACTCTTGAGTATTCCAATCCAGTTATTATACTATAGAATAGGAGAATCTTATAATCTATAAAGAATATAATTAATTTCTATTATATATTCAGGTTTTTCGAATTCTAATAATAATTTATATAAAACTAATAATCTCTTCGAGTTTCTAATAGTATTAATAAATATATTCATTATATTAAATTATATTATTTTAAGGTTAAAGTATATTATTATAATATAGTTAATATAAAACGAGTGTATTATAAGTATAATTATATATATTAATAGAATTATAAACTTTTTTTATAAATCACTATATATTATAATATATAATTAGTACTTTATTAAATAATTATTAATATTAGTCTTATAAGTAAATATCCATTTCAGGGATAATAGAATCATTTCCTATTCAATTAGAATATTTAATATTATTTATTAATACTTTCTTACTTCTAGATTACTCAATTTGAGTATATAATCTATTCTAAACTCTATTTCAAATATATGATTTTCAAGTTCCTTTTATTAATTAGATTTTAATAAAAGCTTATTTTAATAAATATATTAAATTATTTTATTCCTATTAATAGAGAACTTTAAATAAATCTTTTATAAAACTAATATAATTATAATAATATATATTATTATATAATTATTTATTCCTTTAAACTCTTCTAGATAATTAGACTAAAAATTACTTATAAGAATTTAAGAATAATTAATATTATTTAAATTATTTATTATTTCTAATAGAGAGATTAGTATAATTTCTATATTATTATTTCCTATTCTATTAGAGTCTCTATTAAATTTCTTATTTTAATTATATATTCCGAAATATTTATTATAAGTTTTTAGTAATAATTTCTTAATATATTTCCTCTTCGGTTTTATAATTAATTCCTTATCCGCTCGAATTCGAGTTTCTAATTCCTTATTTATTAATTCTTAATTATTTTAATTAATATTTACTAAAATCTATTCTAAGATATTTCTAATCGGGAAATCCTATATTTAATCCTTTTCTAATAAATATTCTATTATACTTTTACTAATAATACTAAATTATTTAGTACTTTCGTTTTTATTTTCTATATTCTATTTAATTAATATTTCGAATTCTGGAATATTTTCAAAGATTATAAATCTTTCTATTCTAGATATAAATTCTTATTCTATTCCCGAATTATATTCTTTTAAAATATTCGGAAATTTATCTTATTTATTTTAAATATCTAATATATTAATATCCTTTAAAGTTTTAGACTTCTAATTATTTTATTCTAATAATTTAATATTTTATAAATTTATATTTTCGAATATTAATCCAGTATTCCGAATCTCCTTTTCCTTTATTAATTCTATTATATTCCGAATATCTATAATTAATTAATTAATTAATTACTCTTGAGTATTTAAAGAATATAGGATATTCTTATCGAAAATTATATTCCTGATAATAATAATCTTATTAAATATAAGTACTTATATATAATAAATATTAAATATATAATATCCAATTAAATAACTAATATATTCGTATACTTTAATCTTAAATACTCTCTGTATCTAATTTACTTTTTATTTCTTAACTATTAGATATATTCGAATATTATATATATAGATCCCGTTTCAATCAAGTCTAAGATTAATTATAATCTATATAACGAGTATCGGATTATATTATTTGAAGTAATTACGGAATTACAAATCGAGTATTTCGTTTAATAAACTCTATTTATATAAGTATAATAGGCTTATATTATATAAATAAACTATTATAAATATTATCTCCGATTATAGGTTTTCAGAAAGCTTTATTAAAAGTCTTATTATAAGTATTTTATTAATTACTTTCTATTCTATTCACTCGGATCTATTATTAGATTCGTGAATATAAGACGAGAAGAACTCGAGTTTAATACTCTCTTCTATATACTAGAACTTATAAATAGTATTCTCTTATATAATAATAATTACTTTTTCTTAATTATATTTTATTTTATATATAAAAAGATTATATTATTACTTTATCTAATACTCGAAAGTTTATATAATTTCAAAGACTTATATTCTCTCTTTACTCGAAAATAAGAATATAAAGAACTTTCTATTAAATTTATTTTTAATTATAAGTATTCAATTTAAATTATTATATATAATTAAATAGTTAAATAAATCCTAAATAATTTTCCAAAAGGGTCTTGGAGATCTCCTTTTAATTACTTATTATAAAATTATTTACTTAATATATATTAGAATATAACATTTATATATTATTCTATTTAGACTAATAATAATAATATTCCTTATATAATACACGAGTTTTTGAAATACTTAAAGACCTAAATACTCTATTTATATATATTACCTCTCCTTTATATTACTTTATAACTAAAAGTAATATTTATTCCTTTTAAAGGATTCCTTGATTTTTCATTCGAGTATCGAATATATAAATATATTTATACTAGTGAGAACTGTAAAGGAAATATTTAAATAGGTTAATAAAGGCTTATATTCAAGAAATAGAATTTATATTATCTTTAATAATATAGTATTATTATACTCGATATCTAATCTCAAAGTTCTATTATATTTATAATATTATACTTCTATTTCTCTTAAAAGAATTTCAAAAATAATATTAATAATAAACCCTTTAATCACTATTATATTCCTCAAAATGAGATCTCTTTTACTATTCTTATTATTCAAAATTCCTTTAATTATATAAATATTATAATTAATTACTAGAATACTCTAAATTCCCGATTTAATTATTAATCCCAATAATAAAGGAATATATATTCTCTTATTAAATTTTCGAATATTATTTACTAAATAAATAATATTATAATTATTAAATACTATATTCTTTAATAATAAATACTTTAAGAATTCTAATATAAAGATAATAAATATTCCCGAAAAGAGTTCGGGATTTAATATTATATATATAAACTTCCCTTTTAATAATTTTACTATCTTATCCGAACTTATAATACTATTAGTTATAGACTTATTTTTAATCTTAATTCTATACTTCTATTCAAACTTATTATAGAGTTCTTCGAACTTTAATAAGAGTAACTATTTTCTAATTTCGGAATAATATTCCTTTAAGAACTTGGACTTGAATATAGGATAAATATTTAATCCAATAATAATAAACTTTAATTTAATATAATTAATAAATAATCAGATATAATAGTCCTTTTCGTATAGATTATATATATATATTTAATATTTATCCTATAATTTACTTTTAAATCTCCTTTCTTTCCCCTTTTCAAACTAGTATTCAAGAGAGATATCTTAGTATTCTTCGAGTATAGTAAATACCGGAAAACCGGATTCTAGTTTTACTCTTAAATATTTATAGATTATATATGAGAATAATATTCTATACTAATCGAGTATAAATATAAAGAGTTTAAGTTTATTATTCCTAAAAAAGATTAAGAATTTATTTACTTTCTAATATAATTATATTTTAAGATTAATATACTCGAGAAAGTCCTTAATAATAGAGGATTTATAAATTTCAGGAATAATATAGAATTTGATATTCTTATATATTAAATACTATTCGAAATACTAATATTCCTGGTTTACTATTCCTTTAATACTATTAACTAATACCTTCTTATAGATTTTATATATAATTATCTCGACTATTATATTTAATAGAATATATTAGTATTTGAATGAATATAAGATCTTCTAAATAGATCTGTGAATTTGAACTAGAATGAGAATCCCGAAAGAGAATAATATAAATAATCTCCTTACTAGAATACTCGTTCGAGTCTATAAAGTAGTAATTATAATAGTCTATATATCTAAATTAATAGTTTTAGTAAACTAAAAGAAGAATCTATTCTATAATTCCGAATATATTTTATAAATATTACTCGTAATAGTATAGTCTTAAAGGAGAATAGTATATTCTACTTTTATATTCTCGAATATTATTAATTATAAAGACTTTAGTTTAGTAATAATATCCCTTATATTCACTTGATTTTCGAATTCTTATATATTTATTACTTTCTTATAAATAGTTATTCGAGTTTTAATTATTCGTTTTATAAACTCAATAATTATTAACGGAGATATTAATAGAGATATATTAAATACAGGAGTGTCTAGACTATTAGGATTAATAATATTCCATATTCTATTATCTCTAACTTTCTATTTAACTTGAAACTACTATTTAATATATAAGATATATTCTTTTAATTATATATTTTTAAATTCTATTATAAAAGATAGAATACTCGTGAGTCTATTAAAGTCATTAATAGAACTATTAATAAAAGACTAAAGTAAAGATAGGGAAGTCGAAGAGTTTTAATATAGAATCCGTTATACTCTATTTTATACTTAATAAAAGTTTAATAATTATAGGCCGGGCTTATAACTATTATATATTATAAGAATAGAATATAAGAATATTTTAGTGAATATTAAATTATATTAACTTGATTACTTAAAAGAATAGAAGAAGGGAAAACGAGTATTGAGAATATAGGAATAGGATTTAGTGACTATTTACGTGAATTCAATATATAAATATAGTGAGTGTTTGGTGTGTGATAATATAATATATATAAGTATTCTTATTTATAAAATAATTAGTATTAACCTTGAATTTATTAATAATCTGAATATACTAATAATTATAGATTAGACTAATACTATTATTGAGTTTTATTAGATTAGATATCTTAATAAAATGGATTTAATAATACTTATAGTCTTTCTATTTAATTAAAGAATAAACTCGAATAAGGCCAAATACTTATTCTGAAACTCGATTAATAAAATATCCTTTAGGACTATTATTCTTATTTATAATATAATTTAGATTATTAATTATATTATCTAGAACTTTATAATTAGTTTAATATTATTTTTTATTCTCGATTTATATAATAATTTAGACTTATTATAAAGTGATTATATAAGAGTAAATATCTTTTAGAATAATAGGATTACTTATATAAAATAGACTAATAATAGAATTATCTTTCCGGAATATCGAATCGATTATAGAAATATAAGTAAGGATTTGAGAATAAAGAATATAACTTTTAAAAGAGATATTAATAGGAGATATTTTAAGAGTATTTATAATAAATTTGATTAATAGAAGATTATTCTTTAAAAGTAAATAATTGTTTTTTCAGGGGAATATTCGAGAGCCTTTCCAGATAGAAAAAGAGAGTTTAGTTTAATATTATAATCTTATAAAAAGAGTTTATAAATAGAGTATTTATAAGAGAATACTATTTATTAAGAAAACTAAATTAAGAAGAAAAGAAGGAATTTAAAGATTAAGTCTTCTTAAATATCTAGATTTCGTTTATAGTCCTTTCCAATTAGACTTAATATTATAAATTTCCTTTAAGTTTAAATCTATCTTAAGTCTAAATTTATTTATTATATATACAATCCGTTACGTGACACTAAGGACTTTAGGAATATATAATTAATATAATATTATATAAATCTAGACTATTATAAATATTAATTAAATTTATAATTAATAAAATATCACAAATTGATTTTTTATTAATTATTTATATAAATTCGAAATTATTATATAAATACTTTATTAAATTAAATATTATATAAGAAAAACGATTTATAATTAATATAATATATTTTTATTAAATTTATAAATAATATAAGATTATAAAAATTAAATAAATTAAAAATAATTTAAATTTTATTAATATTATAATAAAAATAAAATATTTAAATATTTTAATATAATTATTTAATATAAATATTTTATAATTAAATATAAAAAAGTGAATTAAATATAAATAATAAATATATTAAGAATAATTATATTATATTTAATAAAGAAAATATATATAAATATATAAATATATTAAATAAATAAAAAGATTATATTAAATTACTTTAAATAATTAATATTCGATTAAATAAAAATATTATTTTTGAATTACTTTTAAAATAATTTTAATATTAATATAATTATATTATAAATATATTAATTATATAATATTATTATATAATATTATTATATAATAATATAATTAATTATATTTAAATTCTTATAATTAATTTTAATTAAATTTAATTAATTTTTTTTTAAAAAAATTAATAATATTATAATATTATTAATTTTTCTTTTCTTTAGTTAATTATTATTTTATATAATAAATATTCTTATAAAAATATAATAATTATTTAATATAATTAATAAGAATTAATAATATATAAAAATAATTTAAAAGTTAATAATTAATAAATTTTATTTATATAATATATAAAATAATTTTTAAATTATTATTATCACGAGTATAGTATTTTAGGCCTAAAAGGCGTAGTGAAAGGGTTTCTATTCAATAATACTAGAGTAAGGAAAGAAGAGAATTATTAGGACTCTAGAAGACTAAATACTAGACTGCGCGCTTTGCCCCGTGTATATATATAATTTAGTGAACGAAATTTAGAAACTAGTCTCGAAATTTACACGCTAACCCGCCAGGTCACATGATCGAGACTACTCTTACTCATGTGACAATCGAACTAAGTCCAATTGGAAATAATAATTCCGTATAGTAATTAAGTATAGAAAAGTAAAAGAGGTGTAATTATAATAATTATTATTATTTTTAAAAAATTATATATTTTTATAAATAAAAAGATTTTAAATAAAATTTAAATTATATATAATAATTTTATATATATATCTTTTTTATACTTATTAATTATTTTTAATATTATTTATTTTTAATATATAATTTAATTTAAAATATTTTATAAATTATATATAAAATTATTATAAATTATAAAATTTTATATAAAAAGTATTTATTATTATTATTATTATTATTAATATTAATAAAATTATAAACTTTATTAATATTCTTATAAATTTTTCGATTTTTATAATTTCCTTTAAAAATAGACTTTTTTTAAATATAAGTTTAATGCGAATTCGATTAATTATATATTAAGATTATAATATTATAAGCTTAACTTATTATATAATCAATAATATTATACTAGATAAGGTTTCTTAATCTCGAAAAATTCATTAGTTCCAATTACAAATTCGATATCTAATTCCCTTTAATCAAGGCCAAATTACGAGTTAATAATCTTATAATAAGAGACGAAATCGCTTAGTTTTATTACATTTACCTTAATCTTGACAATTCCGTTCAAAGTATAGTTTTGCTATAACTAGTTTAAGTAAAGGGAGCACGGTAGTGGGATTATAATATAATCCTTGAATAGCTCTCGCGGGTATACGATAACTTTAAACAAATAACCAGAGGCCGAGAATAAGCGATTTTAACTGAAACAAGGAATTAATTCCCTCCTTAAATCCATTGCGAAATTCGAGTGTATATTATACGAAGTAGGTGACTAAAGCTAGCCAGATATTAATAAAATATCCAGTTTTCGGAATGGCCTCAACTTTACTTTACGTTTTAAGCTAGTATAATAACTCAACTTACCACGGATATATATCAAATTCTTACAGATTGCCTAATAGCTTTTGTCGAAAACTGCCGTCCCTCCTTTTATCCAAGCCCCGAAAATTGCCCATGATCCCATGGATATTAGCGAACTGACAATCGGTGCTTTTACGATATCGAATCCTCTTCCCGAACCTCCTGTTTCACCTCCAATGCCAGCTCGTTCGACAACACTAGAGCTGCGTGACGAATATTGACGAACAGGTCGGTTGTGTCAGATGTGGTTTAAAGGATCACTAGATTAAGAACTGTTCCTTGACTCCATATATTGCTCTCGCCGGCACTAGCCTTGGCTTGGCAGACAGGTTACAGTTGCCGCCGTTAACGACGACGATTCTGGCATATATACTAATTTGGAGGACGACGGCATTGGTTCTTACGACGGAACTAGGAGCGAATTGGAGGTTGAGGTGGATAGAATAGTGGCTGATCGACCGGAGATTGACTGGAGACGGCACGTTGCGCCTAGTGCCTGGAAATAGGCTGTTTTTTCAAGGATTTGTCTATATATACTCTTTTTGTTATTCCCTTTGTCACTTCGGCATTTCGTCGCTCGGGGTCGAGCTCTTTTTCGAGGAGGGGGTGGTGTGACGGCACACGTCATATGCTTGCCGCACTACTGGTTTCAGGTTAAGGAGCTGACGTCTAGCTGCGACGTTGACGTTTCAAGTTAAGGAGACATCAGGGCATAACTTACTTCCCCTCCCTCGACTTCTCTTCTCCTTAGCTTTAAGTTTTAGTTAGACCTTGAAATCGAGACCTTTGGCTTACGACCTCTGCTCCGTTCCTGCCGTCACAATTACCTCTTATGAATTCACTATCTAATAGTTACTCAAGGTCATCAAATCTTACATGAAATTTGAGTGCAAGGAATTGAATGATGGAAACCGTTTGAACTTTTGAAATGTCGGACGGACTCTGCTGAGAGGAGCGGGATTTTGAAGAACTGAACTCCGAACGCCGCCGCCGCAGGCACAACAAACTTCGCTAATTTCTAATTGATGGAGCTTCTTGCCATTCATTTATATCTGTATGATTTCCTAAATTCCTTTCGATCTCATCACTAGCTTCAGTATCATCTCCATGTAAAGACTACAATAGGCAGCGTTTCCTGCCCCACCAACAAACAGCCCTCATCGGTATCTCCACCTCCTCGATGGGCGATATGGACAAGAAAGAACACGTCGATCCCGGGGGTTTCACAACTACTGCCGCTGAATCGACAAAGGATTTTGATGTTTCGGGCTTATCAGATCCAGAAAAGGTTTCGGATGACAGCACGAAACCTGCCGAACCAGCTGAGGCAACCGATGCCGAATTCCAATATGTCACGGGTGTCAAGCTCTGGCTTGCTACCGCCGCAGTTACTTTAGTCTGCTTCCTCATGATGTTAGATATTTCTATCATTGTTACAGTGAGATAAGACTATCTTCTGAACGCTCTGAGCTCGCTGATCTATGTGGAAGGCTATTCCTCGTATCACCACCGATTTTCATTCGCTGGGCGATGTTGGTTGGTACGGCAGCGCATATCTTTTGGCAAAGTATGTAGTCACAATTGCTTCCTCTTTATTGTCACTCTAATTAATTTTATCACAAGTTGTGCCCTTCAACCATCAATCGGAAAGATATACTCTAACTTTGGCTCTAAAGTAAGCTCAAGCTTCGATTTCGGCTTTATGTGCTGATTTTCCATAGCTCACCTTTATTTCTTTCCTCGGTATTTTTGAATTTGGCTCTGTAATTTGCGGTGTAGCTCGGTCTTCAACCATGCTGATTGTTGGGAGAGCTATTGCCGGGCTCGGCGCTGCTGGTATCACTAACGGGGCGCTCACCATCTTGGCAGCCATTGCTCCGATGCATAAACGACCAGGTAAGGCATTGTACATTTATTGCCGTCTAAAAAAACTAAAATTAATATCTAGGATTAATGGGCATCATGATGGCAGGTGAGTTTGTCTGCAAAGCAAGACTCTAATGTCTTTATTCTGAACTGTTTTAGTCGGCCAGCTTGGCACTGGGGGAGGTCCCTTGCTTGGAGGAGCATTGACTCAGTATGTTTCATGGAGATGGTGTATGGTCCTCCTTTCCCGGCCTATATACTCACTCACGCTTTCAGGCTTCTATATTAATCTCCCCATCGGTGCTGCTTCGGCAATCCTTCTCTTCATTATACATATACCTGACCGCCTCAACAAAAGCGAAAACAAGAAACACACTGTTCTTGAGACCCTATCGAAACTCGATATTGGAGGATTCTGCCTGTTTGCGCCATGTGCAATCATGTTCCTTATGGCTCTCGAATGGGGCGGAATAAAGTATCCATGGAATAGTGCGACGATCATTGGACTTTTCTGCGGATCTGCAGGAATATTTGCTATCTTCGCAGTATGGGAATACCGGCGCGGCGACAAGGCCATGATACCTTATTCAATGCTCCGGAAAAGAGAGGTGTGGTCATCTTGCCTCGTCACCGCTCTCTACTTTGGTAGCCTGCTTGTATACACGTATTACTTGCCGATATACTTTCAAGCCGTGAAAGGGGTGAATCCTTCCCCAAGTGGAGTTTTTATTCTACCTGGCATATTAAGCCACATGTTGATGTCTGTCGTTTCCGGAGTTCTAGGTAATTTCCAAATCCTTAGTCAGAGCTGAAATCGCTAAGCGGCTGGCAGTTGGTAAATTGGGATACTACCTCCCTTGGATTGCATCCAGCGGAGCAATTGTTGCAGTAGCCACAGGCTTGATATCGACCTTCACGCCCCATACCCCAACTGCGAAGTGGGTGGGCTACCAAATGCTCGCTGGTTTTGGCAGAGGTTGTGGTATGACGATGGTGAGTACTCATTTGCACCTGATCACCTCAAAATATTCTGATAATGATATCGTCAGCCTATCGTTGCCATCCAAAACTTCCTTCCACCAGCACAGATCCCCGTAGGCATATCTCTTGTTTCTTTCAGTCAAACTTTTGGTGGAACACTCTTCCTCACCTTTGCACAAACGATCTTCAGTCGCAGCCTCGTCGATGGTTTGAAAAGATTCGCTCCTACAGTCAATGCGCAAGCTGTCATCAATGCAGGTGCGTCAGGAATCAGACAAGTTGTGAAACCGGATCAGGTCGAAGGGGTGGTGGAAGCATATAATCTCGGAATCAATCGTGACTTCTACCTGGCTGCAGGGGCCTCAGCTGCCACGTTTGTAGCTTGTTGGGGCATGGGTTGGCACAGCGTGAAGAAGAAGGTGGTCACCCAAGAAGCATAGGCAGCCGACTAACAGTAAATATTCGATTCAATGTACGCTAGGCTTTAGCAAGGGAGCGCGATAAATCCTCGGAGTTGTGTGGGCCACTTTACTATAGAAATGGAAATTTTGTAATTCTAATATCCCAAAACATTTCTCTTCTTCACGGTTGATAGGAATTTGATAGCCAAATAGCAAATTTTAGGTAGCCTGACGAAATGGAAACGCAGTCTGGAGGCGTGCATATGGATTTGTGTCTTCCTCGGATACCAGCTTTTGACCAAGCTTGTTCCTGCAATTAGCCGCTGCAATGCGCGTGAGAAGCTATGCCAAGCAAACTTGAGGTTGGATCACCACCCTCGAGCTTTCGTCATACTTATCTACTCACCAGTTGGATGCAGTTTGCCGTTTTCGCAGCTAGGCCATCTCCATTTGCAGCCCTCCGCCGACCGAATATCGTTAGGAACAAGAAGCTAATATGGTCTATTTCTTAATTTTTGAATTTATTTCCTCATCCTACCTGTCGAAGTTGAGCAATTCATCAATATTTATTTTCATGCAACCCCATATCTTCGTCATCGCAACAAGCACCACATCGAGGATACCAAATCCAGCCATAACAGGATCTTCGAACATCCATCAAAACTGCGCGATAGCGGTTTCACTCTGTGTGTGGACAGCAGTTAATTTCAACATACATGAACCCAAAGCTTTCAGCTTTCGGCCATAAGATATCAATAATGGCGTAGATTAAGGGGGCTCATTGTTAAGATGCTTGCCTATGAAATGTTGATATACACAGCCTGGTGTCAACGTTGGGAAGCCAAACAATTTGCGTCAGCTTATAAATAATACCGGGTTCTATCACCCACCGAATCCTTTCTCCATAAGGGCGTTGAAAGTAATTCATTGAAAATTCCATAACGATGATTCCGTGTGATGGAAAGCACATTCTAGGCAGGAAAGTCGCCGATCTCGCTGGTGTCCAGTCCTTTGGAGATGGCCTATGCGGCGTTTGGTATTAGTGTTCTATAATATTATTTTAAATTCCATAGCCTGTCACAGCAAACTTGCGCCTGGAAGAAATTTTGCGAATATGTAGTTGTCGCAAACGGCGTTACTTACGGAAGGCCATAAGGTAAACATGTCCCAGCGGAAAGCGCAAAATCAAAAATCAAAAAACAGCCCCACATAGCCCCGCACCCCAAGAAAATCGTCAGTAACCTTGGTACTGTAGGAGGAGAAGGATACAACCATAAAATGGAGGGAGAGCAAAACGTGGATGAATTGTCTAAGGAGAGAAGTGCGAAACTAGTGAAGACGCGAGCTTATATGCCCGCTCGCTACGCTCACGTGACGCTAGCACGTGACCACGTACGGCTCTGCAACACCACCAAAACCGCCCATTTTCAGCACTGCAGGGCTTGCCCCTCCACAGTACCTTAATTTATATGGGAATCCCCGCTTAATTCATGTACCTTAATTGCCCAGTGTTTATCGCTTAGTACAGCGCTCAGCCCCTGTAATTTAGGACACAGCTCCCCATTTTTAGGCCCTTAATACAGCGCTCAGCCCCTGTAATTTAGGGCACAGCCTCCCATTTAGGGCCCTTAGTACAGCGCTCAGTGTGCAGTGCTCGGAATGCCCCCAAAAAAATCACTCCTCAAAAAAATATCACGATTTTAGTTATCTGATACCCGGGCTCATTTCCGGATTGTCTTCTAAAAATCGCGATATTTTTTTGGGAAGTGATTTTTTTTTGATATTCCAAGTACTATATACTAAGTGCTATATAAAGCTCCCGTTTAAAAGTCCTATTATATTAAAAATACTATTTAATAAGAGTAGGGGTAAATAATAGGGGTTTTTCCAAATAGGCAATCCTTTACTTTCTATATTCTAGAGTTTATATAACTATTCCTATAAATAAATTATTAATTTTTATATTATATTTTAAGTAAATTTTAAAATAATTTTATATTAGAATATTAATATTTATATTTAATACTTTACTTTATTTAATTTTAATATTTATATTAATTAAATTATTATTTAATTAGATTCTAATAAATTAATAATCTATTAGTAAAATCGAGTAATAAAAGAGAAAAACTTTAATCCAAAGTAAAGTATTTAAATTTTAATATAATATATTATAAATATTAAATAATTTGACTATTTTATAATCTTTATAAATTAAATTTAAAAAACTATTCTTAAAATTATTATTAAAAACTTTATAATTTATTAATATTCCTTTATAAATATTATTAAATTTATAAAGGTCTCTTTATAATAATTAGTATTATTATAATACTTATTATATTTTATATATATTATAATATTAAATATTATAATCTCAAATATATTAAATAAATAAATTATATTTAAAGGTTAAAATTCTTCTTATTCTTTAATTTTCTTAATTTAGGATTTTTAATTATATTTGAATTTAATTAAATATTATACTTTAATTTTTATAATTATAATAATAAAAAGTATTATAAAAGTCAAAATATAGTATTTAATAATTCAATTATATTAAAAATATTAAATTAAGAAAAAGAGAAGAGAAGAGAAATTAAAAAGAAAAAAGTATTTTATACTCTCTTAATACTTATTTATATTCTTAATTTAAAATATTAATATTATAAATATTAGTTTTCAGATATTAATTCTCTTAATCTGAAATTAATATAATTATAATTAAATTAATTATATAACGAGTATTCCGATTATTATAATAATAATCTTATTATTATATTCTTTTTCTTTAATTTAAAGATAATTAAAAGTATAAGACTTTTATTAAATAAAGTTTATAATAAAATCAATTTTAATAAAAATTATAAAAAAGAAAAGACTAGACTTTTATTTTAAATATTAGAACTTTAATTAAAGGAATATTATTTGAATAAACGAGATAAATATTATTTAAAAATATAAATAAGAAAGTAAAAGATTATAAAAAAGAATAAATAAAAGATTTTATTATTATATAATTTATAAAAAGTAAAAGGGAATTAAGAAATTTATATTTTAGAGAATATTCTTTTATTATAAAAAGGATTTATATTATATATAAAAAAATAAAAGTATTAAAGAGAAGAAAGTAATAAAAATAGACTTAAAGACTAGAAATACTTTAATTAAAATTATTTATAATAATATATATTATATATTTATTATATTATTAGTTTTAGATTAAGGAATTAATATCTGATTATAATATTAATATTTCAAATTAAGGAAATATTAGAATATAATTATATCTCTTTTCTTAATTTCTCTTTTCCTTAATTTTAAGTTTTAATTAAATCTTGAAATAAAGATTTTTAGTTTATAATCTTTATTCTATTCTTATTATTATATTATTTATAAGAAGATATAAGAATTGTGACAGTAGGAACGGAGCAGAGGTCGTAAGCCAAAGATCTCAATTTCAAGGTCTAACTAAAACTTAAAGCTAAGGAGAGAAGAGAAGGTCAAAGGAAGAGAAGTTCTTAAGCCGTAAGCCTGAGACCTGTTCCCTTAGCTTGAGACGTCATCGCATTGCCAGACATCGGATCCTCAGCTTGAAACCAGTAGTGCGGCAAGTATATGACACGTGCCGTCACATCACCCCCCCCCTCGAAAAAGAGCTCGACCCCGAGCAACGAAATGCCAAAGCGACAAAGGGAATAACAAAAAGAGTATATATAGACAAATCCTTGAAAAAAACAGTCTAATTCCATATACCAGACATAATATGCCGTCTCCAATCGATCTCCGGTCAATCAGTCACCATTTTATCCACCTTAGCCTCCAATTCACTCCTAGTCCTATCGTAAGAACCGTTATCAAAATCACTGCCGGAATCCTCGTAATCGTCACGTAGCTCTAGTGTTATCGAACGAGCTGGCATTTTCGGTGAAATGAGAGGATCAGGAAGAGGAGAGTAGGGAAATGTCGTAAAAGTACCAATTATCAGTTCGCTAATATCCATGGGATCATGGGCAATTTTCGGGGCTTGGACGTAAGGAGGAGTGGCAGTTTTCGATGAAAGCTATTGGGCAGTCCGTAGGAATTCGTCGTAGACCCGTGGCAGGGTGAGCTGTTATGCTAGCCTGCTCCGCAAAGCTGAATTGAGGCCATTCCGAAAGTTGGATATCTTATTGATGTCTGGCCAGGCCTGGCCGCCGGCTTCGTACAAGGTTCGTTCAAATTTGGCTATGAATGCAGGGAGGGAGTCGGTGCCCTGGCGGAGGGTATATAGCTTGTCTTCGGCCTCCTGTTACTTGTTCGGGTTATCGTATACTCGAGCGAGTTGCTCAAGGATCGAATTGTAGTCCCAACGCTGTGCTTCCTCTGCCCGAGACAGTTGCGGCAGAACTATGCTTTGAACGGAGCTATCAAGGTTAAGGTAGATGTAATAAAACTGGGCAATAGCGTCTCCGATGGCTTCGCCGTCGACCCGCAACTTGGCCTTGATTGAGGGGAGCCAGGTGTCGAACTTGTAGGTCGATCCAGCGAACTTCTCAGGATCAGGGAGCCTTGCCCGGAGACGTGGTGGTGTTGTTACGGCAAGCTGAGCCCGTAACATTATCGATTCAGCGCGTAATATCGTAATTTCAGAGCGTAATTGCTCGAATTCGTGCTGAACTTGTGCTTGAAAAGTGTCCATTTTCAAGGGAATGTTGAAAAAAATCGAAAACTGAGTAGAAAGAGTCGTAAAAATCGTAAAAACAAGGGGTATGCTCACCAA
>KZ613467.1:1214788-1285690 GCA_002865625.1 Hyaloscypha hepaticicola | reverse complement strand
AATAGAATCGTCTAAGACGAAGCCGCAGTCTGTTGCATACTATGCCCGCTGCAGAGGGTAAAGGAGCTTTAAGTAATGTGACGGCAGGAACGGAGCAGAGGTCGTAAGCCAAAGATCTCAATTTCAAGGTCTAACTAAAACTTAAAGCTAAGGAGAGAAGAGAAGGTCGAAGGAAGAGAAGTTCTTAAGCCGTAAGCCTGAGACCTGTTCCCTTAGCTTGAGACGTCGTCGCATCGCCAGACGTCGGATCCTCAGCTTGAAACCAGTAGTGCGGCAAGTATGTGACGCGTGCCGTCACAAGAATTAAAAATTAATATAAAATATATAAATTTAAAGAATAAGTCTAAAAAGAAATTTATATAAAAGTATATAAGAAAATAGAAGTAATTATAAAAGGAGAAAGAGAAAGGATTAATTAATATAAATATTAAAAGATAATTTTAAAGAAGTTTCTTCTTTAAATAAAGAAATATACTTTAATATATTTTAATATAATAGTATAAGAGAATAGAATTCTAATATATATTTTTAAATATTAAATTCTTATTTAAAACTTGATTAAGATAAAGAGACTTCTTTAGTCTAGAAACTCTCTTAATTTTAATATTATTAAATCTTATTAGTAGTATATAAAATACAAAATAATAAAAAAGGAAATAATTACTTTAAAGAAAGAATTAGTATAGAAATAAAAGGGATACTAGAAGGGTTTAGAATAAGAGAGAATTAAGAGATAAATAAAAAGAATCCCGATTTATATTATAGAGATTATTAAATATAAAAGAGAAAATGAATATATAAAAGACTCTAGAAGTGTTTCTTAATATAAGAGATAATAAAAGGAAAATAGTTTAAGAGATAAAGATATTAAAGAGATTATATTAAGATTATCTAATTAGAAATATACTAGAAACTCTTATTAGATAATATTTTTAATATAATAAGACTTTTAAATAGGAGTTTTATATTAAAAGCCTTAAATAGAAAGTTATACTCTAAATTACAAGGATTGAATATTATATTAAAAGTCTAAAAATAGAGAATTATATTCTAAATTACAAGGATTAAGTATTATACTAAATGATAAATACTAGATAATTAAAATATATAAATTAAATAGAGATTTTTATATAAATTAAAATATTAAAATTATTAATAATTTTCTTAAAGTATAGGATTATATAAAACTGTTTTTTGATTTTTGATTTTATACTTTTTATTAGAATATATTTATTTTATAATCTTCTATAATTACTTTATTCACTCTCCAAATTCAATTATCACTTTTTATATAATTAAAGAAGTTTTATTATATATTATAATTTTTATTATAAGAGTTTAATTTATATTTAATTTGAGTCTAGACTTATTATAAAATTATAATATATAATAAATCCGTGTGATTATCCGTTTAATTATTATTAGTTTTATATTTTATATAATTAAAAAATTTCAATTAATTAGAGATTATAAATTATAGATTTGAATAATATAATTTATTAATTAAAAGTTATATAAATATATACGGATTATATAAAACTAATAAAAATTAAATAAATATAATACTTTTATAAGATTATAAATTATTTATAAAAGATTTCTAGATTAAATAAAAGTATATATATATATATATATATATTTATATTTAATATCTAATAAATAATAATATATAATCCCTATTTTAAAAGAGTTTATAAGATTATAAAATATTATAAATTATAAGAGTTATATAATTAATTCTAGTTATTTCTAATTATTCTAATTTATTTTAAATATAATTATATTTTTATAATTCTATAATTATTTATAATTATTTTCTATTATAAGTATATTTTATTATTTTTATTATAATTAATTCTCTTATTTATAATTTATTATTTCCGGTTTATTTATTTTTATTATCTATTATAAATATAAAAGAAATAAAAAAAATAAAAAAATAAAAGATAAAAATTATAAATATATATAATATATTAGATTAAAAGAATTTCTCTAATCTAATATATAATTTATAAATATTTATAAAGAATTATAAATTCGTAATTTAGTTTATTAGAATAATAATACTTTTTATTATTTCTAATAAATATATAATTTTATTTATTATAAATACTTTTAAATTAAATTAATTTTATAATATATATTAATTGTCACGTGGAAAATCACATAATAGGTCTATATATAATTTGGATTATATACTATTAATAAAGTGTTTATAAGTGTTTATATACTTTCGCTTTTTTGATTAATTATAAATCAATTATATTACTATTATATACTTTATTAAATAAGTATAGAATAGATATATAATCATTTATATATATATAATAAATACTCATTTGAATCTCTTAAAGGATTTAGAGATTAGTTTTATATTAAATTCACTAGTCTTATAATTTACTAATTCTATTAATTTATTATTTACTATTATCTATTTTATAAACTAATCTTTTTATTCTTTAACGAGAGGTAATTTAATAAATAGTAATACTAAATTATTATTCCAAAAATATTATTCCGATATTTAATTAAATTAATAGAATTAACTAAACTATTAATAAGAATAGTAAAGAATTATTAAATTCTATATTTAATAATAGGGAATTTCAAACTTCTATTAATAATTATAATAATAATAATAATCCTATTAATAATAATAATAAATTTATTCTTAATATTTAAATTATAATAATAAGAGATACTAAAATACTCTTGACTTCTAATATTAATTATCTATAAGAAAAAAGATAAGAAATTAATATAATTAATTATTATATTTTAGATTTTTAATAAAAGAAGAATATTCTATAAAAAGACTTGAGATTAATTACTTCTATTAATAATTCATTTATTAATTTGACTCTTGCCTCCTCTCGACTCTTGGATTTGAAAGATATTAGATTGGAATAGAAAAGCTCTTTTATATTTAATCTAATAAATATTAATAATTTTAATAATATTATTATTTCAGAATTATAATATAATAAATTCAAAATAGAATTTAATAGAAAGAAATCCTATAAGATCCGGACTTCTAATATATATTATAAAAAGAATTTGAATAAATAGAAAACTTTTACTTTCTTATAGGAATAGATTTTCAGAATCCAATTATAAATCTATAATAAGTATTTAGTTTAAATAAATATTATAATAAATATATTATAGGATAATATTTATAATATCTAGAAAATTATATAAAAGTAAAGTCCTTTTCTTTATAGGATTTATTAGAAAAATTTTAAAGTCTTTTTAATTAATATAATTATTATATCTCAAATATATTAATAAAAAGTATTTCAGGGCCTTTAAGAATTCTAATAGTTAAATAAAGAATTAATTTCCGAATTATATACTCGAATAACTTCTTTTAAAATAGATTAAAAACTATATTCTAAAAGGGACTAAATAAGAACTTTTAATATTATTTTAATAAATGAAAAGATTAAAAAGTAATTTACTTTTATATTTTATAAAAAAGAAATAAAGTTTATAAAATATTAGATTAAATAAATCTAATAGATTAAAAATCTTATTTATTTATAAATAAAAAAAGAAAAGATAAAGTATTTAAGTAAAGGCAATTATATCTTAAAAGATCCTGAAATTAGAAACTCAAATTTCCAGGAATATTAAAAGAAAAAGGAAAAGTCTAGATTATATTATAATAATATATTTAATAGTAATTCTGGATTTTCCAAATCTCTTTCCAAATCTAATTCCTTTATTAATATAATCTATTATATTTATAATTAGAAAGAATATTATATAAATAATAAAAGATATTTTAAATATAATAAATAAATAAAATAAAATTCTAAAAAAGTAAAAGTTTAAGAGAATTTCCGGAATCTTTAATAATAAATAAATTAAATTATTCAAGAAGAGTAATTATATTTAAATTTTATAAAGGACTTGAGAAAAGAAAAGATTAAATTTTAAATATTAATAATTATAATTCTAATAAAAAAGATATATTTATTTATATAATAATTTATATTTAATTAATTTAATTTAAAATAGGTATCTTTAAAATATTTATCAGATTAAGAAATATAGAAATAGATTATAATTTCCTTAATAATAAATAGACTTAAAGTAAAGGATTTATATTCTTAATTAAATATAATTAAAACTTTATAATCTTTTATAATAATAAATTTAAAATTTATTAAATTTATAATTTTAAGGTTTTTATTATAAATAATTATAATAAAATATATTTATTTAAATTCCGGTTTTATAATTATAAGAATATTAATATTTATTATTTTATTTTTAATATAGAATTTTATAAGAAAACTATTATATAATATATTAATTATATTAAAAAAAGATAAGTCTATATTCTAATATAATCTAATAATATTAAAATTCTTATTTCAAAAGAGTTTAATAAAGAATTTAATAATCTATTAAATATTAAATCTCAAATATTATTTATAATAAAAAGCGAATATAATTATTTAAGATATTGGAAATTATATCTTTATAATAATTTCCAGATATTTATATTATTATATAATTCTAATTATAATAGTCTTAATATAATTATATATTAGATTAATATTCTCTATTAAGGAATCTCGAAAGTATTATTATATCTTTGAGAATTTAATTATAATATATCGGATTATTTTAATTTTAATAAAGTATTAGAGTTTTTTGATTTAAAAAGTATTAAATATTCAATTAATATAAATAGACTAATTCTTTATAATCTTTTATATAATTTATTAAAAGTCTAATTAGAGATATTATATTTATATTTATAAAATATAATCCGTAAATATTAAATTAGATTTAATATAAGTTTTATTAAAGTCCTTATTTTCTTTATTTTAAAGAAGAATAGAAGTCTTTAATTTTATATTAATTATTATAGATTTAATAAAGTTATAATAAAGAATTAATATTCTTTTTTCTTTATTAATAAGACTCTTAATAGACTAATAGAAATTAAAATTTTCACTAAATTTAATTTTAAGAATATTTATTATTATATATATATATATATAATAATTATAAATAAAAAATAATATTCAAGATCTATTATAAATATTTTAAATACTTTATAATATCTTTTAGATTAATAAATATATTAGTAATATTTCAAGTATATATTAATATAATTTTAATTAATTTATTAAACTATTTTATAATAGTATATTTGAATAATATTCTTATATATTTATAAAATAAAAATAAATATTATAATTATATTTATTAAATATTTATCAGATTATATAAAAATAATCTATTTTATAAATTAAATAAATATAAATTTAATATTAAAGAAATTAAATTTCTCGGATTCTTTATTAATATAAAAAATATTCGAATAGACTCTAAACGGATTTATAATATTATTAAATAGTCTAAATTAGAATTATTCTATAATATTTAAGTTTTTCTTAAATTTATAAACTTTTATTATAGATTTATTTATTAATATTTATATATAATCCTTGGATTTATAAATCTCTTAAAGAATATAGAATAAGATTATAAAACTAGTCTATTTTAATAAATAAAAATAATATAAAAGAGTTTTTAATTTTTAAAAAATATATTCATTTTAGTATTTATTCTAGTCTATTTTAATCTCTTTAAAAAGATTAAAATAGAAACTAATATATTAAAATTTATAATTATAAGAACTATTTTATAATAATATAAAATTAATAGTAATATTAAATAATACTAATATCTAATAGTATTTTAATTCCGGAAATTTACTAGAATTAAATATAATTATAATACTTATAATAGAAAACTTTTTATAATTATAAAAGCCTTTAAATATTAATACTATTATTTTAAAAATATCAAATATATAA
Source organism: Hyaloscypha hepaticicola (assembly GCA_002865625.1). Classification (NCBI taxonomy): domain Eukaryota; kingdom Fungi; phylum Ascomycota; class Leotiomycetes; order Helotiales; family Hyaloscyphaceae; genus Hyaloscypha; species Hyaloscypha hepaticicola. The sequence goes on along the minus strand of KZ613467.1, from coordinate 1,279,850 downwards.
TCGAGATTATTATTAATTATAAAAATCTCTAATATTTTATAAAAATAAAATATTTAAAAAATTATTAAATATATTAAATAATATATTTTATAATATATAATTTTGAGATTATATATTATAAAAGTATTTTAAATCCTATAAATAAATCTAATAAATATCTCGATTATATTAATAATTCTATTAATATAATTTAATTTCTAATCTTTTAAAATAAACTTAAAAGAGTTTTTATTATTATAATTTAAGTAATTATATAAATTACTAAAAAGTTACTTTTCGAAAATAAGTTTATAAAGTTTACTATTTCTATTATAATTTAAAAGAATTATTTATTATATAAAGAATAAAGAAATCTTTATTTGGATTATTTATAAAGGAATTAAAATAACGGAATATACTTTAAAAATATTACTTTAAATACTAGTATAAAGAGAATATTCTTGATTTTATTACTTAAAAGTATTAAAGACTTATTTCCTTGAGTCTTCGAATTAAATAGTTATAAATATCTAATTTCATAAATATAAATATATATAATTACTAAAAGGACTATAATATTAGATTTTCTATTTGAATTTTTATTAAATATTATCTAAATAATTTAAAGGAATAATTCCTAATATTAAAATATTATAAAAAAGAGATTTAATAAAAGAAATATTAATAGAAAAGAAATCTGAATAATAAATAACTCGGGTTTATTTAAATATAAATTAAGAATTATTATACTAGAAAATCTAATATTATATAAAGAAATTATAAAGTTTTATTATAATAATCCTTTAATAAAATATTATAAAATCGAAAAGATACTCGAATTCCTTAAAAGATTCTAATATTAGAAAAATATAAAAACTAATATTTATATATATTATAAAGAATATAATATTGATTAGAAAATTAAAATCAAATAATATATATTATATAATCTATTAAATAATTTATTATAATCTAAAAGACTTTAAAATAAGATTTTTATAAATTTTATTATAAGTCTATTATTATATAAAAACCTAATAGGAGATTCTGATTTTAATATAATTCTTATTATTATTAATTAATACTGGAAAATAATTAAATATATTACTTATAATAAAATAATTAATTCTTTGGAATTTATTAAATTTATATAAGAAAATATATTTTTATTATTTAATATATCTAATAGAATTATCTCTAATTAGAAAATAATATTTATAAACTATTTTTAATCTATTTTCTATTATTATCTAATATATAAATAATATCTAAATATAATATTCTATTTATAAATAAATAAATAAATAGAAAAATAAAATTAAACTTTTAAATATTATTTAAAAAGTTATTATAATCTTTAAAAGAATAATTAATTTAAGAAATTATCTTTTATAGAATTTATATATAATAATTCAAAATATTAGATTTTATAAAATATACTATTTAAGATATATTATAATTATTACTCGAAATTTCTATAGAATCCTGAAAATAGGATTAAAGAAGAGATATTAATTATATATAAGAGATTAGAGATTCTTTTTAAAAAGTGAAAAAAGCTTTAAGAGTTCTGGAATTATATATAAAATAATTAAGAGACTTATTATAATAGATATTAATTAGTGAAATATTATTCTAAAAGAGTCTAGATTATATTATTAATTAAAAATCTTAAATTAAAACCGAGAAAACTTATATTCAAATTCATAAGTCTATTTAAGATCCTTGAATATATTAGTGAATCTGTATATAAATTAGAATTCCTAAACTTATATAATAGATTATATTTAACTTTTTATATTTCCCTTTTTAAAGAATATATAATAAAGAAGAAATAGGACTTTGATTTATACTTTATTAAAGAGTTTTTGGAATTTATAAATAATAATAAAGAATAAGAATAGGAAATTAAAGTTATTATTAATTATAAATAAGATAATAGATATAAGGAATACTAGTATTTAATCAAATAAAGATTCTGGTCGGATAATTATAATATATAATTTTCCGCTTTTCCTAATCTTGAAAATATTAAAGATTTTCTAAAATTATATAATAAAAATTATAATTTAAAACTAATAAGGACTTTATAAAATCCTTTTAAAATATTAAAAAGTTCTAATCTATTAAAATAAAGAGATCGGCTCTTATAAATAAAAAGAGAATTAAATAGATTAAAAAAGGTTCTGAATAGTAATTGAGATACTTTTTCCTTGAGTTTTTTTTTCTTATAAGAGTTTTTAGGATTTTATTAAAACTTATAAAATAATTATATTTATATCTTAAAAGAAAAATTATAAAGAAGAGTAAAAGAGATTTATTATAAATAGTCTAATTATAAATATCTTAAATAAAAATAATTTCTAATCTAATAATATTATTTTCTATTAAAGAAAAATACTAAATTCTAAATATTAAATAATCTTAAATATTTATAAAATATTAAATAATCTTTTTCGGAATATATTCTTTTAATTCGAGAATAATATAATTCTATAAGAAATATTAATAAAATAAGATTTAGAGAAAATAGAAATAAATTTATAATTATTATATAAACTTTATAATAAGTCCGAATTTTTATTATTAATTCTTTAATTATAATAATTATTATATTATTCGAATCCGAAATATTTATTATTAATAACTTTTTGAACTTTTTAAAAATATTAGTAATTAATATAATACTTATATTATATATTTTATAATACTTCTATTATAGATTAGTCAAGGACTTTAAAAGATAATAAAAATTCACTTTAGGAATACCGGCTTATAGATCCGATTCTTTATATATAATTATTATATAATAAAAAGAGTTAATAAACTTATTAGTTCTTTTCTATTCTTTTCAGATTCAGGATTAAAGATTATTAATATCTTTCTTATATATTATACGAATTTCTGAATATATATTAAGGAATATCTTCTATTTATTAATCTAGTCTTTCTAAATCTAGTAAATCTTTGAAAAAGTATATAAAATCTAATATTTTTATATTAATTTTCAAAAATTCAAATAATTTTTGGAAAATTCAAAGAAATTTGAGAAATTCAAATAGAAATCTTAAAGGAATTTACTAGAATATATTTTCTTCTATTACTAGAATAGTATTTATAATTTTTTAAATTAGATATTTGAATATATTATATATCTGAATTAATAATTAAATATTTAAAGTATTTAAAATATTAATTAATCTTTAAAAAGATATTTAAAAGATTATTATATTACTTTTAATTAATTTAATAAAATTATAATATTTTAGAAATTTGAAAATCAAATTAAAAATCTAATTAAAGAAAGTCTTGAAAAAGAATAAAAGAAGAAATTAAAAAGTATAAATATATAGAATATTATATTATTAATATAAAGAAAAAAGATTATCTTATAGAAAGTAATTTAATTCTTAAATAATATTAGTAAAATATCTAAATTAACTATTCGCGAATTTATATTAATCCTATCTCGAATATAATATATTATAATAATACTAATTCTTAAGGACTTCTAAAGAATAGATTTATTTCCTTTAGAATATTTGGAATTTTTATATATTATTTATATATAAATTTTTTTATTTTTGAAATTATTTAAAATATCTAATATATTAAATAGAAAGAAGTATTAAAATATAAAATAATACTTTAGTATAAAGGAATATAATTCTCAATCGGACTAATAGAAGTATATTATATATAAGTAATATATATAATATTATAATTATTATTTCGCCTATTACTAATTACTTTCCTATTAATAAATTAATACTAATAATGATTTTACGAAAATATAAATATAATCCGTATATTAATTATTATTATAATTTATATATTCCTTTAATACTAACTGGAAGTTTATTCTAAATAATAAAAATAGTTTACTAAAATAGATATAAGAGATCTTGAGAATAAGATTATTAAAAGAGAGAATAATTATAATATATATTAGTTATTATATAGGAAATTATATAATAGATTTATATATAACTTGGATTATATATTATTAATAAAATACTTATAAATATTTATATACTTTCACTTTTTCGATTAATTATAAATTAATTATATTACTATTATATATCTTATTAAATAAATATAAAATAAATATATAATTACTTATATATATATAATAGATATTTATTTAAATCTTTTAGAGAATTCAGAGATTAATTCTATATTAAATCTATTAATCTTATAATTTATTAATTTTATTAATTTATTATCTATTATTATTTATTTTATAAATTTATATTACTTTTTTTATAAAAGAAAAAATATAATAAAGACTTTAACTATTTATAATTATAATTAAATATAATATTATAATAATAAAAATAATTATAATATATTATAAAGTCTTTATAATATATTTATAAAATTAGTATTTATTTAAATATTCTTTTTTTAAATTTAAATTCTATTATATTATATATATATTATATATTAAAATTATAATAATTTTATAAAATTATAATAAATTATAATTATATAAAAGAATTATTTACTTTAACTTTTATAAATCTCTTAAAGAAAGCGAGTATATATATAGTTTATAAAAGTAAAAAGAAAGTAATTTCTTTTTTTATAATTTAATTAATTATTTTATTATTTAAAATATTAATATATTCTAATATTTAATAAATCTATAAAGTATTCAAGAATATATATAGAAGATATTAGTATAATAGTTATTATTATATCACTTTTTGAAAGTCTATAAATATCTATTATAATAAATTTATAAAGGATAAAAAGAGATAATAAATCACTTTTAGATTATTTAAAAAGACTTATAGATTAGTTATTAGTTTAATTTCTAATAATATAAGTATATTATATATATTCTTAAAAGTGTTTATTATTTCTATATTAAAAATCTTTATATATAGATTAAAAGACTTTAATTTATAATTAATTTATAGATTATATTAATAGATTATAATCTCGTAATTAATAGTTTTATTTATAGATTTATTTTTTAATCTATTAGAGAATACTTGAATATTATTAGAGGATATTAATAATAAGAATTCTAAAAAGTCTATTATAATCTTTATTTTTATTTATTCTTATAGAATATTAATCCTTTTATAAATATTTATATAAGTTTCTCTTATAGTTTATAAAAGGACTTAAAATAAATTAATCTATTCTATTTATAAAAGAGAGAATAGGAGATATATAAAATATATATTATTTATTTTTATTTATAAGATTTATATTTTATAGATTATAAATAAGTATTATAAGTTTAATTGAATTATTCTTAAAGCGAATATATTTATAATAAGATTAAGTTTAATTTCTAGTAATTATAAATATACTTTTCTATATAGAATTATAATTTATATAATTTTATAAATTAAAAGAATAGTTCTTATATTTATAAATATTACTTTTTCTAATAGATTTAAATAAAAGTCTATTTGATTTAAAATATATTATTCGTTTTTTATTTTTATTTTATTTAATTACTAAATCTTAATTATAAAATAACCTTTTTTGAAAATATAAACTTTTATAATTTATTATAAAAAGATTAATAATATTTCGTAAATTGTTTTATTTAGAGAATAGAGAATATTATTAATTATAAAAGTCTTTATAATTAGAATATAAATATATAATTTGAATAATAGTTTTTTATTAAAGAATATATTTAATTAATATAATAAACTAATAACTTTTTATATAATATAAATATTAGTAATAATAATAAGATTATTAATTAATAATAAATCTATTTATTATTATATAAAATAAATTAATTTTAATCTTTTAGAATTAAAAGTAATTTCTTTAATTTATTTTTATTAAAAGGTCTTTTAAGTATTTGTTTATAAATTATTATAATTATTTTATAAACTCTTAGAAATAATAAATAGAATAATATTATTTATATAATTAAATTTATATATTAATATATTTAATTAAAAGAATAGAATTATATATAATATAAAGAGAATTAATAAAATAGAAAAGTCTTAAAGTAAATTATATTAAATTATTATTTCTAAATTTATTTTATTATTTAATTAGATTCTTATAATCTATTATATAATAAAAGAGTATATTTAATAAATTAGATAATTAAATTAATCTTATTTGTAAAGTTTAAAAATAAATCGATTTAAAAGAATTATATTAAAAACTTTTTTTATATTTATAATAAATAATAAGATTTTATAATTAGATTATTATATACTAGAAATACTCCCTTGGCCTTCAAATCATTTAATATCAGGGACTCTCCGAGTCCTTATATATATAATTTATAGACCCCTTTAATTTTATATTTAATAGAATACTTTTCGATATATAATATAAATATTAAAACTTTTTTAATATTATATATAAAGTATATTATAAAGTTTATAAATAATTATAATAAAAGAATATTAAATTATTAATTATTTATTATTTATAAAATAATTATAAACTAGATTATTTTATAAACTAGAAACTATTCGAGACTTTTATTTAATATTAAAAATAAAATTATAAGTTTATAAAACTAAAAGAAAAAATAATTTATTTTATTTAATTTAAAAATAATTATAAATATTATAATTCGAAAATAAATAGAATAATAATTATAAAATAGATATTATTAAAAAAGGAATATAATTCTTATATTTATTTATAATTAAACTATTTATAAAATAATTATTTATATTTTATTTATTTTAAAGATTATATTATTAACTTTTATTATAGTTTTATTAATATCTTTAATTATAATAAAGGGAAAGTCTATATAATAGATAGTAATTATAAATATATTAAATAATATATTATTTACTTTTATTTTATTAATAAATAATTCTATAATTAATAATTTCCTTTTCTTTTTTATAAATTTTATAAATAGATTATTTAAATATAATAAGTCTTTAAATAAAGGACTTTAGTAAATACTAATTAATTAATACTATTTAATTATCTAGAAGATATTTATAGAATTTATAATTGAATTTAATTTTATTATTTAATATTTATTTTTAGTTTTATAAATTGTATTTTATAGTTTATAAACTAATTTTAATATATAATTCTTATAATTCTCATTTATAACTATTTTATAATTTAAATTTTATTATAATTAATTTATATTATATTATATTATTTATTTTATTACTTTTAAATAAATTTCTTAAAATAATTAAATAATTTATAAGATTTTATTATTTAGATTAATTATATTCGGGATATTTATAAGAGTAAAATAATAGATTAGACTAAATTAAAATATATTTTCGAAAATATTTATATTTAAAATATTAAATTTAAAGTATTTTATTAATTTATTTATATATAAGTCCTAATAGATTATTATAAAAAGGAAATAGTAATTAGAAATTGAATTTAAATAATTAATTAAAGTAATATAAACTAGAAAGAAATTAATAAAGAAAACTAGATTAAGTATATTACTTTAATTATATATAAGAATATTTATAAGATTTATATAAATAAAATTATAAGAGTCTAATTAGTTTAATAATACTTTTATTTATTCAAATAGAATATAATAAACTAGATTCCAATTCAGATAATAGAGATTAAAATTATTTATTATAAAATCGAATTATTAAAGATATTATAAAGAGATTATAAGAGTTCTTATAATTATTCTCTTATTTATAATACTTATAGGAGTATTATAAATATTCGTGATTATAAAAGGGATTATATTATAAATTTAGATTTATAAGAATATTAAATTTCTAGATTTATTATAATAGTCTAGACTTGTATAACATTGCGCTAGTCATATGTCCCTAAAGTTCTTAGTGTCACGTGACGGATTGTGCACGTGACGAGTAAATTTAGGCTTAAGGGAAATTTACGGCATTAAGTCTAATTGGGAAGGGTCACAAGCGAAACCTAGATATTTAAGGAGGCTCGATTCTCGAGTTCCTCCTTTTCTCCTTAATTTAGTTTTCTCAATAAATAGTATTCCCCTATAAGTACTCTACTTATAAACTCCTTTTATAAGACTATAATATTAAACTAAACTCTCTCTTTCTGCCTGGAAAGGCTCTCGAATATCCCCCTGAAAAAACGATTATTTACTTTCGAAGAATAATCCTCTATTAACCAAACCCATTACAAACACTCTCAAAATATCCTTTACTAATATCCCTCCTGAAAGCCGTATCCTTTATTCTCAAATCCCTATTCATATCTCTATAATCGATTTGGTATCCCGGGAAGGCAGTCCTATTACTGGTCCGTCTCGTATAAGTAACCCTATTACCCTGGAAGATATTTACTCTTATATAGTCACTTTATAACAAGTCCAGATTATTATACAAATCGAGAACAAGAAGTAATATCAAGCCGATCGCGAAGTCCTAGATAGTATAATCAATAATCTAAATTATATTATAAGTGAGAATAATAGTCCCAGAGGATACTCTACTAATCGAGCTCCAGAATAAGTATCTGGTCCTGTCCGAGTCCGTCCTTTAATCAAACAGGAAGGCCATGAGTATTGTCAGGCCCACTCCGCTAAGGTCCCTGATCTAGTAAAGCTCAGTGATAGTATTAGTCCGACTTATAACTACTGGCATATCCAGATTATTAGCAAATTCAAGGTCAATACCGATTACTTTATAGATAAGGATACTCGTATATATTATATCTTTAATACTACTAATAGAAATACTTAATACTATTTATATACTCGATATTAGTCTAATATCACTGACCCCTTCAAGATAGTTATTGAGATAATTAACTATCTCGGAGAATACTTTATTAATTCTTATTATATATACAAAGTCAAGTGGAAATATAAGAAGATATATATAAACGAGACTCAAAGCTTTTACGAGTTTAAGACCAAGTTTATTTATCTGATTAATAAAGTTTAGATTAATATTAATAATTATTTGGATAAGATATATAATAAATTAATATTTTCCTTTTAAGAACAGTTTATAGACTAGTACTATAATATTAAGACTCTATAGGATCTTTATTTTATTATCTTATTTATTGACTTTGAGATAAAGACTTTATAGAATTATAAGAATATTCACGAATATATCAAGGCTCGAGTTACAATTACCGTTCCGACCTCTATCACTTCCAAGACTTTCGGTATAGTCTCGTCCTCTATAATTACTATTCCTTAACTCTTTATTATAGTCTAATAATCCTTTATACCGGTCAGAATAATCCCAGGTATCGGAGACTCTACTATTAAGAAGGAAGGCACTTCTACTCCCTCAGTCTATTATAATTACTCTCAGTCAGGTTATATTACTTGTAACTATCCATTACTAAAGTATATAACTGATATTAAGGAAATAGGAGAAGTAAAGGAAGTTACTAATATTAAGAATATATTAGGAAACGAAGATATTTAGGAAAAGACTCCCTTTTAGATAAAATTGGGATTAATCTTATAGAGATTAATCTAAATTAATTAATAAATAGGAAATACTTTACTATATCTTATAGTTTATCTTTTAATAAATACTTGATTAATATCTCTTCCCTTATTAATTCCGGAATAAATAGTTTCACTTTTATTAATACTCTCCTTATTATAGATATTATTACTTTCTTTAAATTCAAATTCCAGTATTTATCTAGATCTTTTAGAATTAAAGGATATAATAGCAAATTAGAAAAGAATATTATTTATATCTTATAATTATATTTCACTATTAATAGCCGATAATAGTATAATATTCCCTTATTAGTCCTTGATCTTGATTCTTATAACCTGATCCTTGGCCGTAAATGACTAGATTACTTTAACCTTCTTCTTAATATACAAGAGTAAAGGCTCATATAGTCTCTGGACCTATCACTCTCTTACTTCCTTATTCAGAAGATTATTATTCCTCGAGAAGTCATATTCCCGGTTTCGAAATACTCTTCCAGTCTTGGATACTAATAGGATATTAAAGACCGAGACTGAGCTTTTAATCGAGAGGACTAATAACGAAAAGCGGACAGATAAGTCTATATAGAAAGCTATAATATAGAAGATAATATTATTAATAATTTCTCTTTATATAAAAGCTTTATTATATCCGGATCGGATCTCGATTCAGAATCAGACTCGGATAAAGAGTCTGAGTTAATTCCCGTTATCTCTTTTTAATAGAGACCAAAAACCCTCCATTCACGCAAATGGGATACTCAAGAATAGTATAGATATATAGAGGACTCGTTAACCGGTATTATATACCCAAAGGATATTCCCTATAAGAAGAGACTCTGGGTGGAAAAGGAAACGGTAACCGATTCTATTATTGATATTACAGATATTAGTAATATAGGTATATATTATAACCTTTAATAGTCTAATAACGAGGCCTTTATCACGAGCCTTTACAAAATCGATAGTCTCTTAAAGTAATAAGAAGAACTCTTGTCAGAAGTCAAGACTGAAGAACCTTTTATTCTTGACCTTTATACTAAATATACTAATATCTTCTTAAAGACTATATCCGATATCTTATCTCTCTATTAAATATATAACTATAAGATATAATTAAAGAAGGAAGTTGAAAGAAATTTAGAATATAGTCTCTTATATAAGATAATAATTACTGAATTGGAGATTATAAAAAAATACCTTTTAGAAAATCTGGATAAGGGTTTTATTATCCCTAGTCAAGCTCCTTTTACAGTTCCTATACTCTTTATACAAAAGGCTAATAGAAACTTATAGTTTTATATTAATTACCGGAAATTTAATCAAATTATCCGAAAAGACTAGTATTCATTCCCCTTAATTAATAAGATATTAGTCCGGATTAATTATATTAAGATCTTTACTAAACTCGATATCCGATAAGCTTTTTATTAAATTCGTATAGACCCTGATTTAGAAGAGTTTATAATATTCAGAATATATTACGGTTTATATAAGTGTAAGGTCTTGCCTTTTAGACTAATAAATAAATCAGTCATTTATTAATAATATATGAATAATATTCTCTTCGATTATTTTAATGATTTTTGTATAGTTTATCTTAATAATATTCTTATTTATTTAAATAATAAACTAGAATATAAGATTTATATTAAAAAGGTCCTTTAATAATTCCATAATACCGGTTTATAAATGGACTTTAAGAAATATAAGTTCTATATTACTTATATGAAATATTTTAGATTTATTATCTTAACTAATAGTATTAAGATTAACTCTAATAAAGTTATTATTATAAAAAACTGGAAAGTTCCGAATATAATTTGAGATATATAAGTCTTTTTGGATTTCTATAATTTCTATAAAAGGTTTATTTATAATTATGGGATTATTATTAAATCTCTAATAAATCTTACTCGAATAGATATACTATTCTTATTTAATAAAGTCTATTGGAAAGCTTTCGAGAAACTCAAGATTTATCTTATATTATCGGATCTATTCTATTATTATAATCCCGAAAGATAATCTATAATCGAGACTAATACTTTAGATAGTATTATTACTAGTATTCTCTCTTAATAGTATAGAGATGAGTAGTATCCTGTAATATACTTCTCAAAGATTATATTATTTATAGAATATAATTATAAGATATATAATAAGGAGATACTTATTATTATATAGTCCCTGGACTAATAGAGACCAGAATTTCAAGGAATAGTATACTATATATAGATCTATATGGACTATTATATATTCAAGTACTTTATAATAATTAAGAAACTTATAAGTAAATAAGCTAGATAAACCGAAACTTTAATAGAATATTACTTTATTATCTAATATAAATCAAGTAAATAGAATATAAAGACTAATATTCTTATATACCGAGATAATAAAATAATATAATAGGATAATATTAAAGAGAAATATTGAATGAGGTCTTTCCTCTTTCAAGATTAGATTAATCCAAAGGTATTCCAGGATCTCGATATCGAAATTAATATTCTATTTCCTATTTAAGAAAAAGACTTACTCGATAAGACAAACAGACTAGTCGAGAGAATCCTATATAAAAACCGAATAGTCTCTTTATTATAGACTCTCCGCGAGTAGACTAAGAAGGGAGATAATGACTTTGCCTTGGAGGATAGTTTACTATTATATAATAGGTGACTAGTAGTACTGACTAGTCAGGTTCGAATAGAACTAATCCGTGAAGTTTATAACCAGGTATTCACTATCTATCCTGGAAAAAATAAGATATATAAGCTATTATATCCAAGATATTACTAAAAGAATATATAATATAATATTATCTAGTATATCCGTAATTACTAGTCCTATAAACGAGCTAATATCCCGAGAGATAAGACTCCTAGTCTCCTTTAATCTCTATTAGTTCCGGAATACCCTTAATAGTATATCACAATGGATTTTAAATTAATATTCACCTTAAAGACAGGTTATAATTCGATATTCGTTATAATCGACCGGTTAAGTAAATAATCTATTTTAATATCCTATTATAAGATAATAATAGTAAAAGATATAACTCGAATCTACTTTTATACGGTTTATTAATACTATAGTCCCTTTATATTAATTATTTCTGATCACGGTTCTCAATTTATATTAGCATTTTGGATAGAGTTTAATAGAATACTGGGTATTAAATTAAAGCTATTTATAGTATATTATCCTCAGACAAATAACCAAACAGAAATTATAAATTAATATATCGATTAGCGATTATACTCGTATATCATATACTACCAGGATAACTGGAATGAATATCTGTCTATAATCGATTATATTTAGTTTATACTCCCCTATAGTTCTATTAATATATCACTTTATGAACTCCTTAATAGTCGACTTTCACGAACCTCTTTCGATTAATCTATTCCGGAGACGAAATCTCAAGACAAGTTTAATATCGAGAAGACTTAATAGATTATTAAATATATAAAAGATACTATAAAGAAGAGTAAGGAGAATATAGAATAAGTATAATTAAAGATAGAGAAGTATACTAATATAAAGTATTATCCTGTGGACTTTGAAGAGAGAGATATAATATATATTTCGATTAAGAACTGGAAGACTCAATATTCTAGTCACAAGCTAGATTATTAAATAGCCGGATTATATTCTATTATATATAAGGTTAGTAATTCCTATAAAGTCGAATTGCCTGAAAGTATTAAGATCTATAATATCTTCTCTCCTGACCGTTTATGAAAGGCTGCCAATAATCCGTTACCCGGTCAGAAGAACGAATTATTACCACCGATCGAGGTAATGTCTGATAAAGAGTATGAGATATAGGAGGTTCTGGTATTGAAGGTAGTATAAAAGAAACTCTGGTATAGAGTCAATTGGATCGGATATAATAAAGATCTTAACTGGTATTCCACTTCTGATCTGAAATACTCTCTCTATAAACTGAGGGTTTACTATCTGAATAATTAATAATAATCAGGACTCCCGAAGAGGTTAACTGAATGGATATAGGCTTGGGAGGATAGTATTGAGGATTATAATAACCTGAATGACGATTCTGTACTGTCTATCCGCTTGAGGATAAGCTTTTTCAAGGGGGGGGGGTGATGTGACGGTCTAGGCTTGCATGACGTTGCGCTAGTCACATGTCCCTAAAGTTCTTAGTGTCACGTGACGGATTGTGCACGTGACGAGTAAATTTAGGCTTAAGGGAAATTTACGGCGCTAAGTCTAATTGGGAAGGGCTATAAGCGAAACCTAGATATTTAAGGAGACTCGATCCTCAAGCTCCTCCTTTTCTCCTTAATTTAGTTTTCTCAATAAACGGTATTCTCCTATAAGTGCTTCACTCGTGAGTTCCCTTTATAGGACTATAACATTTATAAGATTATAATTAAGTGATTTATAATCCGGTTTTTTTATAAATATAAAAGATAATTCACGAGTATATTATCTAGTTATTTATAAGTATAAATGATTTATAAAGAGAATAGAATTTAATAATCCTTTATAAAAAATTTATAAAAATATATAATTCTTATATATAAATAATATTAATTAGTAAATCGATTATAAATAAGAAAATAATCTTATATAAGATAATTATTTTATTTATATTTATTTATAAGATTATAAGAGATTTTATAAATAAGAATTTAATTTTTATTTTTAAGAAAAAAGAAAATATTTAGGAATCTCGAATTGAAAAAACAAGAAGTTAAAAGAGTAAAAGGGATTATAATTATTATAATTATAAAAGATTATATAAATATTATAAATCCGAAAGAGATTATAAATATATTTATAATAGAAATATAAATATAATTAATAATTATAATTACTCTTTTATAAACTATTTTATTAATTTTAAGAATTATTATTATTTCTAATTTTATTTTCGAATAAAGAGAAATAGACTATAAAGAATAAGATAGTTTATTTATCGAATAAGACTCTTTATAATATAAACACTTTAGAGAATATTAATATAAGATTATAATATTATAATTTAAAATATAAGAGTTTATATTATAATTATAAGAATTATATATATTATAATATTATAAACGAGTATATATATAAGTATTATACTATTAATAATAATAAATATATTAGATTATTTTCAATTTAGTTTTTAATCTTATAAGTCTATATTATTATATCTAGAATTTATAAGTATTTTAATAATATTTTATAAATATTCGCGAGGAAATATATTATTTAATTAATATTAAAAAGACTTTTCTTTTTATTAAAAAGGATTTTAATAGAATAAATAGACTATTAGTTAATAATATTTTAAATAATAGAATATAATATTTCATTTATAATTATATAGTTTTGGATCTAGAAGAGGGGATTAAATAGTCTAATAAATTGTGAGATATTTATTAATTAATATAAAATCTATAATTATAAATATTTTATATAATAATCGAAGACCTTATTATTTATTAAAACTATATATTATATTAAAGTAATTAAGTCTTTAAGAGAACTAGTACAGAGAGTATAATCGGAGGGGATTACAAGGACTTCTTTAAACAAGGGAGTATCTATTCCAAGGGCTTATTTAAGGGCAGTGAGGAGAGCGAAAGAGCCTATTGCCCTTACTGGGTGAGAGGGGCTTATATGAACAAATAGTCGGATATCCGGGCGAGTAATGGCTATTTTAACTGTGAGCTTTTACTAGACTAGTTTAGTCAAGAAGGCAGGTATAGTACTAGTAGTAATACTAGTGTAAATGGCAGGAGGGATTATAGTTTGGGGGCTAGGGCGAGAGGCAGGTATAGGCGGTTAGACCACTTGGGAAGGGGTGAAGCTAGGATTATTATAGATTCTTTTAATATAGGACTCGAAGTATTTGTTTATAATAGTTGTAATTTCAGTATAGAGCTTTATGAATGGCTTGCGGAAGTGGACAGGGAACTTGCGGACCTTGTCTGATTATATATAAGAGTCCTAGAGGCTTATAATCGGGTAGAAGACCCGCTAGGTATCCGTAGAGCGGACTTCAATTGCCTTTACCAGGTGGGTGAGGTCTTGGACGAGGGAGTGGGTGGAATGCCCAGGGTTAAGGGGTATAGGGGGGGCCATTCTAGGAGTGTGGCGTGTCTAGAAATGGCCTATGGAGGGCCTGCAGGCCAGGGAGGGAGTTTAGAATATGAGTATTCAGGTCGAATAAGCCAGATTACGCGTTTAAAACACGCGTTTTCCGAGAAAAGTCGATAATGTTGTTAATGACCAGATAGAAGCTGTCTGTAGAAAGATATATCGTATACAAAAGTATCACGTGTAAGGAAATCGCGGGTTCAATTATAGTGTAAAGGTTTATATTTACTTCAGACTGTAAAGAAACTTGAAATTTATTTGCTATAGAACTTCTCATAATGATAAATCGCCGTTCCTAACCGGAGAGGGATTCGCCTTTAGTGAAAGAGGTCCAGAATTGGTAGTGTTCAACATTCGGTGAGCGATATTTACCCATTTGATCACGCGCAACTGGCTTGCGGAGCTCCGTCTCCGATAATAAGCTCAGCCTCAGCTAGTCTCCTAAAGAATATGGAGCTTAGGGGTAAGGCACTCTGTTTGAGGCGCATCATGAGATTATGAGAGAAATATGAAATTTTTGACATGCAGCAGAAAGTTATGATTTAACTATAGGAACAACGTGGCAGAGAGAAAGTATGATAAAGTGAATCTGGCCCCAATCGGGGGCTAGAATTTGCTTTCCAAGATTCACCTCCATATTGGGTAGCAAGTTTGAAACGCCCGATTCTTGCACTGCGGCATAACTCTCAGACGCCGAGCAAGAAAGTGAGCTATATGGAAGAGCTAAGGTATTGGCTTAGTCTTGGAAGTGATGCTTCGGCATGGCTTGTCGCGATCCTTTCGGTGTTGCCCGGCTAATCTTGAAGTCTTCCTTCTCGAGCCTCTCCCGTTTTATTCGAGACAGGGCATATCTACTGCTGAGTTACCAATTAGATCAACTTCGTCCCGTTAGTGTATGTGCTCGGAGTGGAGAACGCTTGGTACAGCGGATCCCGAGAGTCATGGAGTAGTCGAGTGGTTACACTTGGCATTCACCCAACCCAAATGGCGTAAACTGTGCTATTATCGGATTGAGCGACTTGCTTACCAGATTAAGACTCAGACCTTAGTGAAGTCAAATTTCTCCAAATTGATGCTGCCATAGAGCGAAGGATGAGGCATTGGGAAATTCTTGGAAGATTTGTCAATGCCAAGTCACCGGACGGGTGGAATTTCAGGAATGACAATCAGGAACTCTATCCTAATGCGGCAGTCCATGAATCTCTTGAATTATTCTGTATTCTTCTTTCAGTCCTTTCAATCCGAGAGTTCTGTTATCGGTTGTGCCGAAGTGATAACAATCTGTTTGAAACAAGTTGAGCTCTCGTGTGCCCAGTATGAAATTATCTTGACCCTGTAACTCCCCATAGCGATGCCCAACTGTCGTTGGCTTAGCGGGGGGTCTTGGTGTTCGGAATGACCCCGCACTGCCCCTGCCATGTGCCGCAACCGCGAACTGCTCCTCATCCTCCGGCAGATCCTCGCGACTCGATCATAACCAACTATCAGCCGTCTTACTTGTCCAGCTCAAAGACCTTTCTCATTTCATCCAGTGTTTAATAAAAACCGATACAATTCATAGCAGCACGATCGCAAGCAGTGACTGGCGGGACCGACCGGTGAGCCTCAGCTTCCTCAGCTCGCTCTAAGGAGGCTTTTTGCACGCGATTATTGCACTTATTCAATGATTCAGGCTAGAGGATCAACCAAGTCTTATTTCCATCGGGTTTCTGCGACGATTTTCCACTCAGGGGCAGTGCAGCCAATCTCGTGCTCATTCCTCCAGGCAGCACCCCGGACAGACTGGCGAGGAGCCTTACTCGCGACTCCGCCACAATGCCGTGTTAGCGCACATGCAAACTTTACCACCACCACACCAGCTATTGGTGCCAGCTGGCTGATTTCCTCGTTGGAGAAAAGACGCCCTCATTTATTTGCCCTGCTGATTCGACTAGCCAGTTGATACATCGGATTCAACTGTTGCACCAACGGTTCAAGGCATGGCCTCTACTGTTCCATCTACAACAGTGGCTATGACGGACCTGTGAGCTATGGTAGGCGGCGGCTTAGGGGTGGACCTCGCCTCAAAGGCTCCGCGGGGCGAATTGCCAGGACATGTCTTCTCGATATTATCCAACGGTTCAGGATTAATGATACTGAGAAACCAGTTGCTTTCTTGATCTTCACTCAAACCACTCCATCAATATCTATTCGCGTCAATAAACATGCTGGAGATGACAACCATTGCTTCCATGCCTGGACACTGGCCCAGAGAATTTCACGACAACATGAACATGTCAAACTCATTGCCTTATCACCGACTGAATACACAGCTGGGTCGTTCTTCACTCCAAGTACCCAGAATTGTATCCTCAGCCTCATCATCAACCAGCGGGGACGAGCTATTCTTCGATTGCCCAGCACCGAACTCCAATAACGATGATGAAGCAAGTTCACCTTCGTACTTAGTATTTACGCCAGTAGTTTCAACCGTTTCGGAACAGGAACCCACGGATTGGAGGAGATATGAGCCGCCAACTGAATTGGTGAACTCTCAAGATGATACCTCTGATGTTGTACGACGTATTCTTAAACCATCAATCGAAAGACTTCAAATAAGACACATTAAAGAAGAAGAGAGAAGGGCTGCAAATGCTCGTCGGGAGAGGCCCTTAGCAAGAGTAGGAAGAGCTTCAGCCAAGCCAAAGAGAGAGGTAACTAGTCCCAGCAGACGAGAGACAAACCTTGCTGACGTGGTCCAGCCTGTAATGAGTGGGGCACTAGACCCTTTACAACAAGATAGCTCTCGCCTGAGTGCGGGAAGTGCCATATCTCTACTCTCTAATCGTTCTGATGACTCCGGCTACGCTTCCACGTCCTCCGAATTAGATTCGCCGAGCTCTAAATCAGGGAACAGGAGATCATTTGGACTTGCCTATCTCTTCAGACGAAAGGAAAGGTCACTTCATGAACTTCACAGCGGAGCAAGCTCAGTCTCAACAAGATTCGTAACACCTCTGCCGGAAGAGACTCTAGAGGCAGAGCCAACAACCGGGTAAGCTGTTCAGAACTTCTCCCATTTGCATTGGACTGACAACTTCAGGGAATGCGTTTCTTGCCTTGATGATTTCACTCCTAATCTGATGATCAAATTGAGCTGTCATAGCTATTGCCACGAATGTTTTAAGAGACTTATAAGGTATGTTTCCACCTATCGGACGCACAAGTAGCCATTTTAACCTTCCACAGCACAGCTTTAGAGACCGAAACTCAATGGCCAGCCAAGTGTTGTCTCAATACAATCCCATCCGAGCAAATACTGCCACACATTGACATCACCATGAAGAAAAAATACCAAGAACGAGAAGCAGAATGGTCTATACCAACAGGCGATCGCGTCTACTGCTCCTCCCGAAATTGTAGCACGTGGATCCCACCCATACACGTCAACACCCAACGCCAATGTGCAACTTGTCCCAAATGCTCCAAGAAAACCTGCTCCATCTGCCGCGGCGCCTCCCACAACGGGACCGATTGCCCTCAGGACCCTAACCTCCAGGCAACCATGAACCTAGCCGAGACAGAGGGATGGAAACGATGCTACAGCTGCCACGCACTTGTTGAGCACAACAAAGGGTGTCGCCACATGACTTGCAGATGCAAAGCAGAATTCTGCTACATTTGCGGACTCAGATGGCGGACTTGCGCATGCACGGATGCGCAGTTGGCAAACGTACAGCGAGAAGCTGCGGCAAGACGACAAGCGGCAACTGCTCTGACAGCCCGACAACGAGCAGCTGCTGAAGAGGAACGCCTCTTGGTACAAATGGTTGCTGATTTTGAGCGACAAGAAGCAGAGCGCGCTGCTGCTGCCGCTGAAGCTCAAAGACGACGCGAAGAAGCTGAACGTTTAGCTCGAGAAGAGGAACGTCGTCGTCGCGAGGAAGAACGAATTGCAGCTATCAGCGTGCGCTTCCATCGCTTTACAGCCGAGCTCGAGCGTTTGCACGATGTTCAGCGTGTGCTTATTGCCGAGAGATACGAGTTTGAAATTGGCATTCAACGGAAGGAACGTCAAGATGCGTTAAACACTTTCGCCATCCGCCACGCAACTGAGATTCAAAAACTAGGCATAGAATCACAGAAGATAGTAGAGGATTCGGAATACAAGTTCAAACAAGAGTATAAAGCTCGCCTCGCAGAAGAAAGACGCATTGAAGATGAATATGTTGATCAACTCCGAGCGTTCTGGCACGGAAAACCGGAAGCCGAATACAAAGTTCGTGAAGCGAGAGATGAGTTGAGGATGGACCAGGATAAGGAATATAGATTTTGGGATAGCTATAGGAGGAGACAGTTACAGGCGAGCGCGGATAGGGAGAAGAGGAAGATGGAGGGATTGAGGATCAAGCAGGAGGCGGAGATTAAGGCCATGGAGGGCAGAGCAAAGATCGATGAGGTGGAATGGAGAAGGAAGAGATGGGCGGAGGGCAAGTGGATTGAAGCTGTTGTCCAGGAGAGGGTTGTCATGTTGCAAGAGATGGAACAGGCGGAGTATGCGGGATATGGATCAACAGGCTTGAACGTTTAGACTGTTCAACCTCTAAGATTTGACCAGCAATAACGAATAACCTATTACGATTTCCCTCTACGGTTTCAAACACAGGGCCCCAGAAGTCATATCGGATGATTCCTCTCCATTATATTAAACATCAAGCTTCTCGTCCTCTTCTAAATTGCTTACCTACACCCCTTATACCCATCATACCCTTAATTTTCTCCGCCTACTTCCTATTTCCCTCCAAGTTCTCCCTTGCCCACCTCGAAGCCAACAAAAGCTTTCCGAGACCTTTTCGCACCGTCCTCCCTGTCTCCTTTTGTTACCTCATATACATACCCCTATGAACATCAAACAACCTCTTTTTCTCAAAATCCCACTTCGGGCTAGGCTCGATCAGATCCGATAACTCCTCTCGAGCTTTCTCAATTGTTCTCGCAACTAAAGGGACGAGAATCGTAATCTCTGTTCTGCTGCCAACTAAGTATGGCCGTGGGTGTCGTGGCTATTGCTTACAGCTGGACTGGAAAAGTATTGTTCAGGCTTACACGAAGGAAGAGGTGTATTTCGGGGTCTTTATAGACGTATCGCAATTTTACCTGAGCTTTCTCAGCTTATCCTTCATACTGGTTGCGTCTCCACCTTTGGGAAAGCAATTATTGCCATGAAATGGAGACGTCCCTAGTATCACAGCGGTGTGGCTGTGCGCTGCAACCACACAGGCGAGTAAGCATCGGTCCGATTTTTGATTTTCCTTTGATTCTCAGCTGCGTCTGTCAAGTTCGTATGCTAAATGTCTCTAACATGAGCGGTATCATAGTTGATCGTATCAACATCACTCGTTGTCCTCAGCGGCCAAGAATTCCTCGTAGAGTAGGCCTATATTCCATCGATCATACCATTGGTCCTCGACTGGAGACAATATAGAGGCAATTCCACTACGGCGCGATGTCGAATCGCTACTAGGAGGTGCTGGGGATTGACTCTCTGCTACTACGATGTAAGACTAGTCAGCCTGAGCTTGAAAAAATCATAGTTGCTGTCCTTGATGAGTATAGGAAACTTCGATAAACATGAGACACATCATATGTCCTTATTTTAAGATGAAGGCTGAGACTTACTTGACAAGGAGCTTTTCGGAGAGGTATGTGATGTTGATTTGGGGAATGAGGGTGGTGTTTTGAGGACATTGCCCCATCTTGTGTGAGAATGGATGTGGACGATGCTTGTTGCTCCTATTTTGCTACAATTAACAAAAATAGTCAGGAGACTTATTGTGAAGATGACGATGGGAAGCATTGAAGACTCTGAGACTGCGAAGGTGATGAATTGAAAAAAAAAACATAGAGAAATATGATGCTAATGCTTATTCATGTTGACTAAAAAACTTTGCATGATTCCGAACCATCCGGCATCACGATATCTTGCTAAACGGCTCTTTACTTTCAGTTGACGATAATGTATCGCCAAGTTTTAGAACATATGGAGCTAAAATAAGATGTAGAAATGTGGCTGACGCTTGAGAACTGAGATCCATCTTGGCAGAAAAGTGGTCGGAGGAGTGCTCCCACGCACCAGATCAGGTGTTCATCAGATGATTGCAATTTCCTGGTTTGCGCGAGACTGCATTACAGAAAAGCCTTAATCATGCAGAAATTTTTCTGAAGCGGTTCACTCCAGTTTTGACTAAGAACTAGACCCAAACAAGTCTTTTGAACAAGATATTATATGTTTTTGGTTTGGTTGTCACGTGCTGGAATCCTTCACCCAGGGTTCTCCAAAAATCTGATATTAGGATTGAAAATTAAACTTCTTGCAAATTTGCAAAACAAACAAAATATGCTGATTGCCCTAAGAATTTGCGGTGTCGTTGGAAGCATGCAGCTAGCCCTCTGCATCCGGAGCATTTGGAAAAGCCATAACCTTCCACCCCATCCACTTCCAAAAGGACATTCTCTTCTCTCCTCATTATTCAATGTATGCAAATCTTCTACTTTTTACTCAATCATTCATTCAATATGCTGTGAAATAGTATTGTCAGTCCAGCTCTCTTCTCCAGGAAACATCTTTTTTCTACTCATGATCCTGTTGTTATTGGATAGTCGCGTGATAAAGTTGCCGCTACAAAATCCATATGTGCAAAACCTTCTTTATTGGCGGTTTATACATTCTAGGGGGGGTTATTTTCTTTCGAAAACTACAATTTACGTCATTTGAGGTATCGAGCTTATAAAGTTACGAACTTGGCAGGTTAACGTCATACCAATTAATCCACCATATTATGTGGGGCAAGTGCAAAGTGAGTGACGTCCGGCTTCCACAACAACCCAATCTTACGTAGCAAAACATATTTCCCAGACGGCTTTCCTCGTGTTTACCAGACCTATCCCAGAAACCTCAATATTATTCTACCTCGCGATACAGCTTGCCAATACCATCTTATCATACCTCTAAGACGATGGCGCCCATCCAGCACCTGACCCTCGATCCGTCCCACCCTCTACCCCCTACCCGCAACCACCCCAATAACGCCATTTCGACTTCTATGCCCGACGCTAAAGAGACCAAAGTCCATCCTACGATCTCAGGTGCAGAGAATGCGAGTCTGTATTTGGTGGGAACTGCGACAATAATTTTGTCTTGGGCTGGAATACGGTTGATGACTGATCCGAACTTTTTGTACAAGAAGCCCTTTTCCCATTCTGCAATGTCGTGAACTTCATTCTGTTGAAATTCAATGCTAATTTAAATTTCGTGTAAGGCATGCAGTTGACCACGTGCATCTAGGACCCGGAGTGACGGGTACGAGGGTGACCAATCCCGCTGTTGACTTGAATGATCTTCCGCACGTTGACGCCGTTCTTCTTAGCCACTACCACGCGTGAGTGTTGCACAGCCTTCCCCCCCCCCTTTTTTTTTGGTTATATACAAATTCTATCCTAATCGGGCAAAGCTAAATCGAAAGTGGGAAATAGAGATCATTTTGATCAAAAAGTGGAAGAGTCTCTGAGACGTGATTTGCCAATCATTACAACCCCGCATGCAAAATCTCACCTTGCGAACAAAGCTGGCGAGAACGAACTTTTCACAGCTGTGTATGAGCTGGATACCTTTGACAGTATGTTTCTTGAAGTCCAGCCTACGGCTGGAGAGGCATCCAAAGACGCCGGTAGACTTAAAGCCGTGAAAGTTATCGCTATGCCAGGAAAGCACATTCCGCCTGGGGTGCTAGGAACACTGAATGACTTAGTTGGAGCAGTAGGTTTGTTTGTGGTCAGTAACACACTGGGCTGATATGATTAGGTCCCGCCCACCAATGGATGGATGCTCGAACTAGGATCTCACACTGGAGAGAGTGATGCATCCTTTCAGTGCGGCTACCGTATTTACATCTCAGGGGACACCCTTATGGTGGACGAGCTCAAGGAAATTCCTGAGCGCTATTCCGGACAGAACATCGATTTAATGCTTGTACATCTTGGAGGGACAACAATTCCGAGTCCGCATATGCCGCTGCTTATGGTGACAATGGATGCAAAGCAAGGCCTAGAGCTTGTGCGGCTAATCGGGCCCGAGATGACGATCCCAATCCATTTTGATGATTATGATGTTTTCTTGAGCCCGCTAGAGGACTTCAAGAAGGTAATGGCCGAGGCGGGGTTGGATAAAAAGGTTATCTACCTTGATCGTGGTGACGACTATAAGTTCTCTGTAAAAGAAATATAGTCCGTCTTAACTGGTCTTTCGCATAAGGCAATAAAAGTACCACCATGTTTCATATGTGTGTTTACAATTATTCGTCTTGTTCAGACTCCCGTTTTGGTTTGGCTATCTGACTTTGCTGCGGATGAATCTGACTTTTTTCTTCTTCATAATACTAGGTTCTGAAGCACCCTTGACTTTAACGCTGTTATATAAGGCTTTATAAGCCATTATAATAATCCAAAGCGACCTTAAAATAATAACAAAAACGATAAATACGTCAGAATTGTAGTCCTAGATTACCTTGCACATGCGTCATGGAGCAGTTCTGTCAGACTCGACTCAGAGGAATCGTGCATCTGAGATCAGGAAATCCTCACCTTTTAGGCTTAGACCTTGCAGTAACTTCGCCATCCGAAGATTATGTTGCACTGTTTTCAATCTGAACTGTTTCCATCAATTCTGCACCAGTAATCTTACAACGGGTCTTCTTGATTGACTTTTCCTTTCCTCTATACGCAATCAAATCAAAGTAACGCTCTCCTCAATGTTATTGTCGCTCTTCCTCGCTCTCTCCATTCATTATCCCATCAATCTGGAATTCCCGTCTTCAGCCGGCCTCACAATGAGTGGTATCGAGGCTCCACCAAGCACGACAATCACATCTCCAGGACGCATGTAGGCCGGACCCATGCCCACGTAGCCTAAGTGTGAGAGGAACGGCATTTTCCCTTTGAGTTATTGCATTCGAACCCGGTATGCACTCGAGTCACCACTGATTGAAATAACTCGTCTACTCTCACTTTTGCAGCTTCTACTCTGCTCATCGTCACCAACTCCTTTTCCAGCCGAAGCTACGCAAGGCATTTGTTATATGCTTCTCTCTAGGACGCTCCTGCCCTAGTTCAAGAATCCAGCAACCATCGCTGATTTCTCTTATATATTTTCTCAATATTGAGGACTGTACTTTGCTTCTCGATGGAGACAGAAGCTCAAGTCCTGCTTATTGAAATTGCTGTCCGGATCAGGGGGCCACCGACAGCATTTGACTCAATTCATGAGTGTGGGTTTCGATTTGGCTTAGTTAAAACTTTCGATTCTTTTGAGGATGTCTAGGTAGGCCAACTACCGCAAATGGATATGCCCAATTCGAAATTTAGTGGTGGTGAACATCAGTCATATTCCGGGACCCTCTTCACAAATATTCGTATAACTCTTCGATAGTTCGAGTGCCAGATAATATAAGTATACGAGGTTTTGCGTCAGGGAAACCTTTCAAGGCGGTCTAGAGATTGGTCATTGCCTGGCTAGCGCCTCCACAGCGTGCCATAGTTACGCTTGTCTAGTTTTTCACAGCAATTTTTATATCAGTCTTCGGTGGGGGAGGGGGGTTTCTCTCAGATCAATCCAAACTACCAACCCCGATATGACTCCATAGCTAATATCTTAAGGAGATTTATAACAGACGTGCCGGCGGACACGAGATTTTCGGAGGGAGCCTCTTTTGGATGTCGTGCTAGGTATTCATCGAAATTGTAATTTACAAGAGCATATCTGAATGCCATGGCTTCGAAGGTAGGAAGCAGGTTAAAACACTTTTCACTGGATATGATGAATCTTGTTTAAGTTTGAACTATAGACTTTTGGTCATCCATAACATTTCGACGTATCTCATCCTCAACCTGATTCCCTTGGCTATACGCTAAACGCCAACATCTTCTATAATCTCTACATTGAACGTAATAAGCATTCAAATTATTTGAAGTGGATTTTCAATTAGCTCTTGGTACTTAACTCGACGAGCGAGAACCAATTACGAATTATAACTTACAACCCTCCCAACTCTACAGCTTAAAATGGCCGCAGTTACTGCATGATGGAAGAGATGAGGAGATAAGCTTGTCAGGCGCAGTTTTGCGATAGATATCCATGAAAGTCGAAATAGTAAACTGACAATTATGACGATGCAATCGATCAAACTCTCTGTTCAAATGAATCTGATAGTACCATAGCGATCGCTCCACTCGGCCCTTGAATTCGAGGGTTATTTGTGAATTTGAAAGAAGCTTTATATCGAATTTTGCTATGAGCTTCTTCCAATGCGTGCTGTGTTCCAGTACATTCAATGCTCCCATCAGCCTCTATATTCAGCTTCGTGGGATTTCCCGTGTTTTTCCAGGATATCAAGTGCCGAAGATATTGATATCCGTGCCAGACATTTGCACGAGCATAATCGCTCGACTCTCGCAGCGAGGAGAGAAGCTCCACGCAGTTCTGCTCCAGTAATGTTTGCTTCTCGAATTTCGTCTTAGGAACAACGCAGATCCAGCATCCGTCAACTTCCTTACTCTAATTGCAAGCTACCTGCAGCTCGCCGACCAGCGCCGGGTTGGTACTTTTCAGCTCTACTATCACAATTCCAATAAATTCCGTATATCCGGCAAGGTGAAATCCTCTCCGGTCATCATCCCAAAGTACAGGAGGAATGCTCTTGTTGAGGAACAATAAACATTATCAGCCCATTCTGCCCTCCTGGTTGATTCGAACGACAAGAATTGCTTCAAGCTGTTTCCTATCGTGTTGGGAGCGGTGGGAGAAAGAACCCTGTAAATATAAGGATTTGTTTGGGGTCGCGGATGTGCAGGTCCACAGGTCCAAAGGGGTTGTTATAGAGCTCATAGTTTGAAGTTTGCCAAGAATGGAACTGAGATATGAAGACCCCGAGTGTGCTATGATGAGATCTAACGTAGCCAAAGACCGTTTTGGTCAAAGGGACAACTATAACCTCGCTTGGGTTCTCCTTCCTGTGATACCACAATGGCAATCCACTAGCCGTCTTCGATTTGGGCATTTGGCAAGGTACCAAGGAAATATAGATACTGAGACATCTATTGGGGATCGTGAAATCTTGAAGGATACGGAATTGGTTTTCCTATGACACCAAGGTGCCGCATTCCTTGAAATGATAAGGTGATGGGGCAAATATTCTTGGCTTTCAAAGACAAATGGTATATCCCAGGCAAATAAGGATAAATCGCAGGAATTCCCCTAGACTCAGGAGTAATTTTCACTGTCGCTGGTTCCGTTTTAGTTTGCGGTCGCGAGCAGCAGCTGCTTTAACCTGAGCTAAAGGTGACCGTGCCTGAGCAGAGACCGAGCGTCCTTGAGCATCAGCTGAGCACGCCCATTGGCGTCTCGCTACAGTAACAATGAGGGCTCCCCATATATCCCCTCCCCCCTTTTCCACGTGACTTTCCATGAATCAGCCACCCCTGTATTATTTCATGGGGTGATCAACTGGGAATTAAAAAAGCTTCCAGTACACAAGTTTTAAAAGCGCACTTCTTCATTTTTGAAAGGGTCGAATAGACCAAGCCTAGGTAAGGGGCAGCCTAATAATGCGCTTTTTATAAGATAAAGGCTCTAATTATTCTCCTGTTACATATCGGAAGCGCTCTGAGAAGCATAAAATTAAGTACTCTAAGAGGCTATATAGAGGGCCTCAAGGTCTCTGAGATCAGGTGCTTGTGCGTGTAATTATGCGGTTGGGGGTGGGGGCGGTGCGCGATATCTTCTTGCGTCTTAGTTAAATCACTTCTCTTGAAAATCATCGCGTTTAGACTCGTATCCTCGCGTTGAGGGCTATTATTAGTGGAGCCAAGAGACTCTAAATCTGGTCTCGGCAAAACTTTAAAGGGGGGCTGATTTTATGGAAAGTCACGTGCAGACTGCGGGGGCGGGCCACTTCGGGTCGGAAAAAACTGGCCGATTTTGGCACCTCCAGCAATATCGCAACATCAGCATTTACCTCCCTTATAAATCGAACCAAAAAGTCTCTGGTGTCTTACTGTAACTCGTCGAAAGATTAGACGCCCTTTTAGCTTTTTAGTTGTCTTCAATTCTCACAAGAGTACGTGTTGAAGATGGTAGTTTTGGTGTTCGCGCAGGGGCCAATTTCGGCCAGTTTTTTCCGACACGAAGAGGCCCGGCCACTTTAACAAGCGGGCTCTACCCCCGCATCGCTTTTTAATTCATGTTTACACTTCGCATTTTAACGTGACAAGATTAATAATTAAATAATTAATTCTTTTAAGCTTTAGCCTTGGGATTAAAAGGGTACTTTTAAATTTTTGAAATATTGTGATTGTATCATGCGATTAATTGCACTTTGCGCCCGAAAATTTAATTTTCCCAAGTTATTTTGCGAGGGCTTAAAAGCGGCGAAAAGGATGCTTGGTGGGTTGCCTTAGAATTTTTGGTTGCGCGGAATTAATGCCTTACATATTAGGTGTCTGTCCCCAGAATAATCGTACCCGGCGGGGGAGGGGGCGCTCACAGATGTGTCGACACCCCATTCGCTAAAGGTGCGAGGAAGTAGCTGTTGAAATGTAACCAAAATCTCGTTGTGGCTGTTGTGCAACCACATCCACGTTAGCTTCGCCTCGGGATCTTCCACACTTTAGTTTAAATGCATATATACTCTTCAGGTTGAGATGATTTATTTGTTCCCTGTTGAAATTGTTCAAGTACATTCTTTCGCTCCCGACATGGCCCATCAAATTCGACACCAGCCCTTAAGTTGGGCAACGCATTATCAAGCGATCCCCATCTCCAACTCAGCCTTCTCTGCCTCTCTAGTGAGCAGGAATTCAACAACCTCCGTAACCTCATCATCTGTTCAGGAGACACATAATTATGATGAAACAATTGAGCTAGTGGCGCAAAATGACCCCTCGAGCAGCGATGAGATTGTATCTATGCAGAAGACAGAGTATGCGTCCTGGGGGGTGCATTGGAGGAAGCCTGCTTTCATTTTGGCCATGCTCTTCGCTAGCCTCGCTTTGTCGCTAGGTCATCATTTCTATTACCTCTCAATGGACAACCAGACAGCAGGCGATGCAGCAAAGCAAGCCTGGCCCACACGAATTGGCACTGGTATTGCATTTCTTGTTACTTCCTGTCTCAAGGCTGGAACAGCAACAGCTCTCGGCCAATATATTTGGACAATTATCAAGCGAAAGGCTTTCACTATATGTAAGTTCCTCTTGACTGTAAGGATTTCAGAAGTGAAAAAATATTAAAATTTCAATATAGCAAGTTTGGACAAGCTCTTTGCCCTGTCAACTGATCCAATGGGAGTCTTCAGTCTTGATCTGTTACAAAACGCCAGGGTCGCCCTATTTTTGGGCCTTATAATATGGTAACAATACCTACATTACAAATGAATTAGTGGCTCACACCATTTTCAGGTCTCTAGGATTAGCAAGCGTGGCTCCTCCGGCAACCTTGACTATTATTGCTAGGAATATCTCAACCCACGTTTATGTGCCAACTCTCGACATTTCACAGCCCGGGTGGATTACTAATCGGGATCAATGGGTTCCAGAAACTGTTTCTAATACGATTGCTGTACAGTCAGGATCTAGCTTTGATGTCGTGCCATTAGCTCGTCCGATTTCAAGTACAGATTGGTCGTACACGATTGAGTTTTTTGGCCCTACCCTGCAATGCGATATCGCAAACAGTACACAGCAATCTGTTTTTGATAGCTTGATTCAGAGATTCGAGGACCAAGACTCCCTTTTCACTTTCACCCAAATGAACGACACGACTTACAATTCAACCAGCTCGCCGAGTCGACTTCTCTACTCAGCATGGAGCTATTGGCCGTTCGCCGATGGAACACCTAATTTTTGGAGCCCGGACCCCGGATCAGGAAGCGTCGAAAACCCCCAAATCTGGATTCAAACATCAGCGTCAAGTATTGTTTGTACCTCGGTGAACGCTTCATTCAACGTTAATATATCTTACGCGGGCGGAATGCAACACATTATACCACAGACAATCCAAGTTATTGGAGACATTGCACTTGATCCCCCCCTTCCTGTCATGATTGGTGGGGTTCCTGCTTACAGAGCTTGGAGCCCGTTCTTCACCCACTTCCAGGCTCTAGGGAGTCTGCTATTGGGAAATCTTACAATACTTGACGACTTTACGTCCCTCACTGCCATGGTTCTGGGCTTCACGAGCGGCGAGGCGGACACCAATATCCTTACTACAGGGCTGATGGCCTGCGAGGAGATTGCAAACAGTCCATTCAAAGACCTTCCGTTTCATTCGGCACCATCGGAAAACGTAAGCAGTATCTTTATGACGGCATTTTTATCTCAGCCCGGGACGTGCCGCAATCAGACTCTGCTCCGCGCGATTGAAGATCTCGCAAACAATATAACGATCAGCTATCTCAGCACTCCCGAGCTCACGAACGACAACACCATCTCCAGGAACATCGTTACGTCAAACACTTACAACGTCTACCAATACCACCCACTCTATCTCTTGATATCATATGGTGTTGCGTTGTTTCTTTCCTTGATTGCTGCAATTGTAGGATTTTACTCATTGCAATCGAACGGTATTTCGCATTCAGCTTCTTTCTCGGCCATCATTGCAACGACCCGAAATCCGGAATTGGATTCGCTGACAAAGGCATCCTCGCTAGGAGCTGACCCGCCAAATACAGATATCAAGAAGACCAAACTGAGGTTCGGTCCGCTATTGAGTCGGATAGGTGAGTCGAGAGATAAGGGGAAATTGGATACACAGGTAACTGAGGAGATACCGCATGTTGCTTTTGGGTTAGAAGACAGTGTTGGGCAATTGAAAAAAGGAGGACTATACATTTAATATCATCATAATAAGTCGTTACAAGTTAAGGAAAATCTAATTAGCGTATTATTTATTGACTTGTACTATTTCAAGCTAAGAAAGGAAGAAAGTTCTTAAGGAAGCTTCGAGACTTAAAAGAAGTATACACGTGACTGTTTGGGCGAAACCCGAGCAGCTGAAGCACAAAGACACCTAGAATTGCTTAACACGCAGAAGAATCGATATATTAAGTACTGGACAACTGTCAAGCCACCAAGGCTAACTAGGTAAGCTCCAGTCAACGGACCAGCTTGGAGGAAGGTACCTCGAGCCGATCTAGAGAATGGAGACCTGTTATTCACTCCCAGGCTGACCAATAAGTCAGTCGATTTAAGTCAGCGCTGATTAAATTTTTAAAAATCAGTTATTAGTCAGTCAGTTGAGGATATAAAATAATGTAAGTCAGTTAGTTCGTAATATGCTCAGCTGATCAGCGGCTAATCAGTTGAGGTATTGAAATTTTGTGATTTCGAAGTGCTTTCGGAGGGTCTTTCCCCCGTTATTATACAAGGTTTTATACTTAATATACACCTTATTATGCAAGTTAAGCCTCAACAGCCTTGATTTGAGCCTGAACAGCCTTATATTTTAGGTATTCCAGACCATAATTATCATGAAAACTCTTTATCCTGACTTTAAATCATCAATACCATCAATATGGCACCTTCCAATATCGATTTAACTTCCCTTGAACCATCTTCACGATTTACGCGATCAACCTCTATTGCCACCACGTCTCAATCATATCACTCAACTGGCGGCACCGACCAGGACGTCATCGCGGAAGGATCAGTATGCCCAATACCTGAAGGAATCATGTAGCAAGATACCTATCATGGAATACTGGCGATCGAAGGAGTCTGAATGGCCTCAATTAGCGTGTATGGCGTTCGATTTCCTAGCTGTTCCGGCCATGAGCTCGGAGTGCGAGCGGGTATTTTCATTATACAGACTACCCCTGAAAGCTCACGGCTAACAGGAGGATTGTTATGGTATCAGGAATGCCTAAATAACTGGCAGAGGAGGGGGGCAATTCAGATATCACGAGCCTATAATGCGGCGGTCATCGACTGGGGATTAGATGATTCGGAATAAAATTCATGATTTTTTTAATATAGTCTCATGGCTGATCAGCGGCTGATCAGTCGACCTCAGTCAGTCAGTCAGTTGAAGGTTTTGATTAATCAGTCCATCAGTCAGTCAGCTCGAATACATCCTCAACTGATGACTGACTGACTGACTTATTAGCCAGCCTGTTCACTCCGTATTTCAAACCTCTCTGGAAAATCAGAAAAGCTATAGTTTAGCATCCATGGATGCTTCGTTCTGGACAGATCCCGATAATACACCTGAAGAGAAGCCCGAATATCAGGAGTATAAGTCAGCGAAACACGATTTGACGGTACTTTCTCTGGAGATGAGGAAAGCGAGGAAAGAGCATGCCGAGTCCCTGGGCTTTAAGGGTTTCTTTTAGCCTTGGTACAGCCTGATATTCCATTCGACATGATTCTAGAGACGGTATATAACCTGTTAATATAGCAGCGTGGCGAAAAGCTAAGAGCACCACCTTCCTGAGCGCTTCTCGGCGTGATATCAACTCCTTCGTGACAAGAGGAACGCTTCAGATATTTTTATCACTATCTGGAGTAGTTTCAGCTACAGTACAAAATTTAGACTTGCTTTGAATTAACTAGGCTGAATTCATAGATGCTATGCTGTGGTAAAAAGATGTCGGGGAAGCACTAGAATCTATGAAGAGGTGCTCTGCGAGCCCTAAATATAGCTGATTACCTATTTCACGTGCACAGTGTCACGTGCTTAACTACGCAGACCACCCAGCAGGTAATTCTTGTCCCAGTCATTCGATTGACCACTTTTCAAGTCGTCAGTAGGAAGGGAGCCTACCTATCTAGGTATTATTGGTAGGTGGCACGTGATAATCGTTGCATTTAAGCGGAAGCTCTAGTGCCTTCAATTGTGTAACCTTAACTGCTCACGTATAATTAGATCAACTTTCCAGCTGAACTGGTTCGTCCCGACTTTCAATCTCACCCCGCCGCATTCAATCCTTCTGGGGAAGAATCGCCGATGTCTTCGAACAGTATCCTGCTATGCAAGGGTATTGTGCTCATCCTGCTTGGGAGAATTTCTCTGTTCAACATCTCGTATTGCCTCATCTGCCATGCTCCTTATCGGCTGAGCCTTTCCAATGCATTGCTCGTGCAGTCTTGGTCACTGGCACTCTCCCGGGATGGAAAATTCCGAAGTTGAGGGCGCCACGATGCTATTTAATGCTTCACCTGAGCCGCTGCCTGCAGCCCATTGATCACGTCAGTGATTGGCGAACTCCCAAGATTTCCTAAACAGGTTAGCCCCGAGCGTTGAATACAGGCGGCTCTTCACCAATCAGCGGCGCCCTTTCCTTGAATGCACACCTCTATCAGGCGCAAACACCGTCCTCACAGAATATGCCAGTATGTGCACAGCCGACCAGGGGTAAGCTTCGACAGTTAAATTCCAGTACTTTGCGCTCTTCCTTTGCCCGTCACCATCCTTTCACTCGTCTTCCTTATTCTTCTTGTGAGATTACTGCTCTTGTCATCCTCGGGAAACTTTCACAGAGCTTCCTATCCAATATACCTCCCTTCCTCTCACTTGGCTGATCTCATTCGGAAGCGTCGACACAAATCGCAAAAGAAAAAGATGTTGGATCAACCTGGCGTCTTCGCCTACCGCGACGGCGTTGCCGTGATCCAGCTCGTCGCCTTCACGATTTACCTGGGCTTTTCTTTCGTGCTGTGCTGGCGCCACGGGTTTAAACGCTCGGAGGGTTGGGTCATCTTGGTCACCTTCTCGATCCTACGTGTGCTCGCCGCGTGCTTTCAGCTCGCCACTATCAAGCATCCCAGCCGTTCGGTCTATGGAGGTGCACTTATCTGCCAGGGAATAGGTTTGGCTCCGTTGACGCTGTTGAATATTGGGTTGTTCGGAAGGCTGTTAGTTTATCTTCTCCTTATAGGTGCGGCGTCAGGACAGAAAAGCTAACGTGCGTGCTTCAAAACAACAGGAACAAATTCGTCAACATGATACGACAGAGGATCCTCTCCATCATTTCCTTGGCTTCGATCGCCGGTATCGCAATGGCAATCTATGGCGGCATCCAGTCCGCGGACTCGGCCACTCTAGCAACCAACAACTTGCTAAAAGTTTCCGTCATCATCTTCACGGCTTGCTATCTCGCCTTCATATGTTTGTTCCTGATTTTCCTACGACAGCGGAAAGCTATCCCCAAGGCCGAGCAAAAGCTGCTTGTCTGCTTCGCATGCTGCGTGCCCTTCATGGTGGTCCGATTTCTGTTTGGCATTCTAGGGACTTTTGACGAAAGCCTAAGGTCCCAGTTCAGCGTGCTCGCCGGCAACGTCACGATTTTTCTGTGTATGGCTGTCCTTGAGGAGATCTTCGTGGTAGCATTTTTCGTTTTTACAGGCATGAGACTAGAACGTCTCCCACCGGCGTTGAGGGACGATGCCAAGTCCGAAGATCCGCGAGGTGCTAGCGAATTACGATCTCGAGAGTAGGATTGAGCATTTCCCGCCTTTTAGAGTGAATTGAGGTTCGAGAGGTGGGGGATCGATGAGAGTTGACAAAGGTTGTTGCAGGACGTTGGAGGATATCATGGAGCTAGTGATTGACATTCTGGTACATGAGATTCAGTTGCCAAATCGTTCCTCTTTTTTTTTTTGGACTTTTACCATAATAGACTCTCCTTCTTTTTCTAGCGGTGTGTACTTGGAGAGTAAGAGACTTGTAATTTCACTTGCACGAGCAAATAGGCAGCACTTAGCCCCGCGCAATGGCCACGAAAAACCTTCTGATTCTTTGTCCATATTTATGCCTTCCTCCTAATGCACGTATACATTTCGTAGATAGCAGTTGCGGTGCATCCTGTGCCTCTAGGTAGGCGATTGCAGAGGCTCGTATAGTGAAGTGTATCAAGAGGCAACAATGGAATAAGGCTACCCAAAAAGACCCCTGTAAGGAGTAGTGTTCGGGCCACCCAATCTCTTTTGGCTCTTACTCCGTCCCGTTCGCAACGTATGTGAAAAGGGCCGTGGCGTATAGTCTTCCTTGGGCAGTAGATCAACGGTCGCTTAATAGCCTGCCAGGGGATTGGAACACGTTCTTGTTGCCTCGCTCCTGGTGGCATTTCACTTTCCACATCATCGCAGGGGAAATTGTCGAAGCAGACACATTTCATGATGGAGGATTTACCTGTCCGAGAACTTCCGCTTCCAAGCCGATAATGGCATCACAATCTCACTCCTTCTCCTTTATTTTGATATCTATGTTTAAGGCATTTATTCGTCTCTCATTCGAGACTGGATCGCCGTCCCCACTTCTTTTTTTATAGCACTTGAATGGTTGATCTTCCTGAACCAAGGTCTCACGTGAGCAGCGCCACCTTTACTCAGGCTTGGCTCACCTTCGGCTCGGGTCTACCTAGGTCTCCTTACCCCTATTACGCGATATGGCGTAGCTAAGACCAATCTTACTAGAAATCATCAACTTTGGAGGGTCTTCAAACGCTCGGCAGCTTGATTATACTCTAAGGTAAGTTTAACCTGTTGCTAAGCACCACGTGACTTACAAAATTCTGGCTTACCTACCTGAAGTTTTTAGGAAAGGTCTGGACCCCCACTTTCGAGCGCACGACATAACGTCTGGCATTAATCCCATTATATAAGTACTGACATCTATTTTTGTTTTTATAGTGTTATTATCATCGAATGACGAGGGATCGCCTCGAAATTGTGCCATCGACGGTGAGGTAGCATTCTCGTGTAAATGCTAACTTCTCAAAGTCCTCCTGCTTTCAAATATTGATTACTTCCTTTTTTAAATATCGTACACCTCTTTATTTGCGCACTCTGATCTATTTCTAGGCTCAGCGGCTGCAATCAGTCACAGCCTCAATCATGGGAGACATCTCACGTCCGAAACTGGAGCACCTCCTCGTCCTGATCCCATACGCGGTCAACGATATCCTAGATAGTTTGAAAAAAAAAATTCCGTATATCAAGATCACAGTTCATCCTCAGCAACGTGTGAATAGGAAAATCATATCGAAACTAATACCAGATGGTAGGGATTCTCAAAGAACTCAACCGAAGGCGCAAAAAGTGGTGCTAATCATATTTCATGAGTTACAGGTCTCTGGAAGGATATAACCATCCTCATAACGCTCTTCACACTGCCCCCAGGCCCATCCCTTGTGCCCAACCTCCACCTCATCCACGTGCTCAGTGCCGGGGTGGATAGACTTTACTCAACTCCAATTTGGAATGAAACAGAAATAGCAATCACCAATTCTAGCGGTGTCCACAGACCGCAGATTGCAGAATAGATCATCCCGTAAACCCTATCACATTTCCACCGGCAAAAACTTTTGCTTGAGCTCCAGAGCCAATATGTCTGGGGCTCAGACAAAGTGCCTCGCGAGCAGTAAGACGGAGTCGGGCAAACCTTTGGAGTCTTGGCTACGGGGCTATTGGCCGACAGGCAGCTAGAGTTGCTCATGCCCTCGGTTTTGAAGTTATTGCTTTTACAGCAACACCAAGGAAGACACCTGAAAGCAAGAAGGATCGTAGGTATATTGTACCTAGAACTGGCGACCCAGACGGCTCTATTCCCTCCTCTTGGTATAGCGGCTTGAACAAGGCCTCTCTGCATGAATTTCTATCCCAGGATATTGATGTACTCCTTGTTTCTGTCCCATTGACGCCAGAAACGACACATCTTCTAGCGAGGAATGAATTTGAAATCCTTGGAAGAAACCATGCTTTTATTATTAATGTTTCGCGAGGGAAGGTTCTGGAACAGGCGATCTAATTGAAGCGCTGAAAAAGTACTCAGAAAGTGGCGGTACTGGAGGAGCAACGGCCGGAGCTGATGGTCTGCGCGGTGCGGCCTTGGTCGTTACGGATCCGGAGCCTTTGCCAGCAGATAATAAGTTGTGGAATTTAGAGCATGTGGTTGTTACACTCCATATCAGGTACGAATAGCCCTCTGTTCCTAGATTCGCATGTCATGAATGACTATGAAATTCTTTTCTGTGCAGATATAATCTCAAGCATAGCGCACGTGGATCCTCAAATGTGAAAAAGAATTTTCAAATCGTGGAGCAAAACCTCACCAGGATAGCGGAAGGGAAGACATTGCTCAATGTGGTGAATCGCAGCAAAGGGTATCAGAATCTAAGATTGAAATATTCCGCCTTTGAGAAAATATTCAAATATTAAGGTTGATATCATGACGACAAAATATTCAATATTCCAGGCCTTGTTTCAAGTTATTTGAGTATTTGTCTTTTGTATAATAATACTCTCCGAGGATCATTAACACACTTCCCAATACTTGCATAGTGTCCCTTCTAAATATTTTTCATAACGAGCATGACAATTTGAATATGTTCATGGTCAGCGGAGCATTCTTTCTGGGGGCTATGAGCTATGATAACGTTCTTGATCTGACCGCCATTAATGACAAACTCGGTAAGTGGATCCAGGCCAGTCTCAGTTAAGCCGTGGTTCTAGCCTAAGATAGCGAGGAAGTTGCTCCAGATGTGGGGTCGAAATGTGGCCGAGAGCTTAGTATAATTGATGCCAACCTGGATTCGTGAGTGAAAGGCAGCATCGAAGACCTGGACACGGTCTATTGTGAGGTAGAGGATGTCTTTGTAGTACTCGAGGATTCGAAGGAAGACTGGACGATGTTCAACCAAAACCGTTGTAATTCTTTGATAATTCCAAGATAGCTTTCAGTACTGTTTCAGTACTTATTTTCAGAACAGAATTCAAAAAATGAGCTTTAAACCACAATAGAATAAATCCCCAAGAGCTTCCTGCTATTATCTCTAATTCTCAGGTGTCTAATTATTAAAACATAGAACTTCCTAGCGTGCTATTAAAGCTTTATGAATCAAATCCGTCGAAGGAGTAACTCTGGGCCTTGGCTTCAACAAGCAGAGCAAAACTGAAGAGAAATAGAAGACAAACACGCGAGTAAAGTATAGAATCAAGAAATCAGAAGCAAAAGAGAAGAAAAATTAGTGCTAGCGAAATTCCTATCACATGAAATCGCCGCCATAGACGTAAGGAGACGTTAATGGAACAATAAAGATATTATGTGTATATAAACGAATGCAGATCCGAAAATAGCTCTGGAGGAATCCCGGTCACAGCTAAAACAGGAACTATACTTAGAGATAAGACGGAGAAAGTGTAACTCGGCCTTAGGGAGCAGGGCCTGGAGGTTATTGCCTTAAAGTGCTTGCGGGGCGTTTTGTTCCTAGACGTTGGTTCCTCGTTCCTGGGTATTGTGCTTGCTACTTAAGGGGCGTTTTGTCCCTCGTTCCTGGGTGTTATGCTTGCTGCTTAAGGAGCGTTTTGTTTTTGGACGTTGCGATTACGGGTACTGGGAGCCCTGGGAGCCCTAGACAGCTTGCTCCTGGCGTTCTTGTTCTTGGGCATTGCGGGTACTAGGAGCTCTGAGAGCTCTAGGCAGTCTCGGCAGTTATCGGCCGTTACACGGCCCCCGACTGCCACGCCTTGTTCGCGAGTTGTGGCTGGGTGTTTTAAGGGTGTTTCGTGGGAGGGTCTATGCGGGAGGTTAAGGAATGAGGATATACTTTTAAGCGAGTGAGATGGCGGGGTTACGGGCAAGCTTAGGGGCCGTGCTTCTTGGACGTAGCGAACCGGGAACGGGAAGGGTCGCGAGATAGCATACAAGAAAGTGCGACTTTGAACAAAAATCTTAAAAATCGGGCCCCTTAATAATGGGGGATAGGGGGCAAGTGCTAGTGTAACTATAGCTTTTGCTTTGCTATTTCATTGCTATAACTATAGTTATTATCTCCCATTTAAAAACGAGTTGACGCAAAATTAGATCCGGACATTCCTTCTTGAGGATACTTGACGCTTTGGGATGGTTTCCCGGATCGACGCAGGGATGTTGTGGTCATCTCTACTATGGTGTTCATTGGTGTTCATATGGAAAGTATCGCGAAATCATTTCTATACTAAACTACCTGGTATTAAAACTCAAATCAAGAACAGAAAGCAAAATACCGGGCTAGAAAGACAAGTAGCTTAGCAGTGTCCAAACAGTAAAGAGAATTCCCCCGAGACTGTCCCTAACCAGGTATGAATCAGTCGTAAAAACGGCCTGCTCGTTATCTTCTCGTGCCTCAAGCCGATCAAAGTGTTCCTTTTCTATATGCCTGGATGCATTGCCTAGTGAAATTTGGAATGAATCTTATAAGGTTTGGCTTGGTTCTTGCTTAGGTATGATAAGTTGATATTTTGCTAGAATCGCCAAAAAGTATATGAAATAATCCCCGAGTAGCATGTGAGTTGGACAGGATCCTCAGGCCAGACACAAGAGATGAGTCCGGCTCGTGTAGGAGGTCTCGGATTTAGAAGAAAGCTGCGCTTCCAATTAACACACCTTGACTTGAAAACTCACATATCTGCTTTGCTTTGCTGGAGAAATAACTGCCAGATAGTCGAGCTAAGATCAAAAAACTTGGTCCTGGTAGGCAGGTTCAGATGCGGGGAAGACGGCCAATTTTCGCAATGTAACCATGGTGACGTTGAGAACGGCAACCATTCGTCGGGAAACAGTAACTGAGAAGCCTTGTGGCTTGAAGGATTCGTGCCCAGCCAATAACCCTACATATTTTGAAAATCCCGCTCAAGCGTCGTGTTACACAAAATGGAGAGATTAAGCTTTTTATATCGTACGGTAGGCTTAACTTTCCTCCGAGTATTGAAACGGCTTTCATCCCTCCCCAATCGGCCGATTTGCAGCATGCCAGCACCACGCCCTCATATTCTGCGACCACATCTTCCACACTAACACTTGATGCGAAATCTCGTCACTGATCCAAGAACCGAAGAACAGTATTAAACATATTGCCAAGCCATTTCATTTTCAAGGAAGCCTAGCTTCAATTGACACAAGCTTTTGTCCCCATTTATGCCCCCCGTTTCCTCGCGTTCAGCCATGAACAACATCTTGCAAATTGTTTCAGTGCTTCTCGCCAGCCTCGAGACCTCCCGAGCAATTTCTTGGGAAGAACCTCTTCAGACAGCAGAAAGAAACGGTCTCGATTGGTATGGGGACGGGGCAACGCCAACAGAAGCTCCAAAAGCTCCCCAGAACGTCGAGCTCCGCAGGAGAGATATCACTGTTGGCCCTGCGACTTGCGGCTGGGTGAATGGAGATCCTAGTGGTAAGAATTAGCTTTATCTTCCTCGCTACTACATTCCGTTATTTGCTAGTGAACGCGCTGATTTTGTAGCGCCATGGGTTATCGTAGGAGATGCAAGCCCGACGTGTTTTTGGAACACTGATGACAAGATTGTGAACGGTTGGGTTACTTGTCTTGATTATGGAGTTGCGATAACTCTTGGTTCACTGCCCACGCAAAGCTGGTATGTCAGTCCCATTTCATTGTTCTGCCTCCTCCAAATAAACTGAAAATCCTATTCCAAAGTCACTATGCTTACACAAACCCACCAGCTTAAGTGCCTCGCCGTATTGTGCTTCCGTGTTCTTTCCATCGGGGTTTCAGGCACATGGACAATGCAATTCAATGCCTGACGTGACGTTCAATGTCGAACTCGCCTTTACTGGACAAACAGCACCGGTTGACCTTCCAATATATACCGGACTCAATGGCATTAGCACAGGGGTCGCATATCCTACAATCACAGGTACTTCAACTTCTATACTCTCTACGTCCTATACTTTCCCTGGAAGTGGATCAACTCTGATCTCTTCGCTTCAAGGTATCTCTGTGTCTGGAGTTGCTGGCACATCCACAAATACTCCATCCTCGAGTTCGATATCCAAATCCTCCACGCCCATCGGTGCTATTATTGGAGGTATTATCGGTGGACTCGTTTTGATCTGCGCAACTGTAATAATCCTCTTTTGGGTGCATCGGAGGAACCGCCGGGGGGGCACGGTAGTGGAGGAATACTCCTCAAATGGACAAATTATGCCAAAGAATGGACAGAACGGTGGGAATTACGGACCAAGGAGACATGAATTGGGGCAAGACTATATACCCAGCCCGTCAAGCCCTCGAAATCTGCCAGAGTTAGGCAACCAGCCGTACCAGTTTCATGGAACAGTCCGGGGCAACCTGACAAAGCATGAGTTGGATGTGAAGTAGTTGATTGAAGATGGAGGAATAGAGTAAGTGTCCAGGCTGTGAAATAAGTCAGCCGCTGTCAGTCAGCGCTTATGAAATTTTTGGGATATCAGTTATCAGTTCGTCAGCTGAGGGTATAAAATTAAGTAAGTCAATCAGTTCGAAATATTCTCAGCTTATAAGCGCTTATAAGCTGAAGGGTCGTAATTTTGCGATTTCGAAGTGCCTTCGGAGGGTCTTTTATCCGCTATTATATATGGTTTTTATATTTAATATATACCCTATTATATAACTGGGGCCTGAATAGTCTTATATTTCAGGGAATCCCGATTATAATTATTATAAAAACTCTATATCCTGTACCTTAAATTATTAATACTATTAATATGGCATCTTCCAATATCGATTTAACTTCCCCTGAACTATCTATATAATTAATACGATTGACCTTTGTGACTATTATATCTCAATTATTATCTCTTCCGAATACCTTCAATTGTCTAATAGAGAAGGGCAATCCAGGAGCACTTCGTAATACCTGTTTATATCCAATACCGGAATATAATATGAGTTATAATCTATATACTATATTGCGTAAGGATCTGCCTGATAGATATAGTCCCTATGTCTTCAAGGAACCCTTATATGATAATCGAGCTATAATCGTTACCCAATTGCCACTGAACTGTATACTTGCTCCTTCGCCGAAGAGGCCGTGAATGTCGTGGGTTTGGTATCTTGGATATATAATCACTGATTCATCTCGGTCTCGAAAGGCTAT
The DNA here is from genome assembly GCA_002865625.1 of Hyaloscypha hepaticicola. Lineage (NCBI taxonomy): Eukaryota > Fungi > Ascomycota > Leotiomycetes > Helotiales > Hyaloscyphaceae > Hyaloscypha > Hyaloscypha hepaticicola. The sequence continues at coordinate 1,238,401 of KZ613467.1, read as the reverse complement.
AGTAATATGGGTATATAAGTACTATAAGTATTAAGGTTATTATCTATTCATGACTAATTTTTAAATAGGCTATTATAATATTATATTCAGGAAAGGAAAGGAATATATATTCAATACGAATACTCTCAGAAATGCTGAAGAGCACTTATTAAAGTATTATTATTTGAATAAAGGAGGGGATATATAGAGAGTTTATTATAGTAGGAACGGAATATAAGTATCTGGTATTATTAATAGTAATTACGAATATATAATATCTTTCCGTTAATGAGAATTCAAGAATACCTTCTTGGAATAGATTATACTAGATAATATCAAGTACCGGAAAATAGTATTAAAATAACTAAAATGAGTATTTAAAATTGTAAATATTCAAGCTACCAGTTCAATTCCAAACTCTAGAATAGTTACTAATTGGATATATGAGTTATTTGAATATTTTGAGTCTATTATTATTCGCGAAATCGCGAATACCCGGTCTAAGATTTCTATTACTTTTAATAATTAGGGATTAAAGTATAAGAAAATATTAGTTATTAGAATTATTATATACTTTATTAATAAGTATTACGAGAATGTGATATATCTGATTGGTCTACCGGAACTTCCAGACTATAGGAAAGCTGATATTAGTATATTATCTCATTTTGTTTATTCCTTTAAATTCCTTATTATATATCGGGTCTCGTTTTTATAGTGGTATTATTATTTTACGAATACGGCCTAGTGTAACTCGTGACCTTGCCGAGCGTTCCGGTCGCGATTATTCACTTAATTCATATTGTCTTCTCCTTTAAATTCCTTACTATATATCGGGCCTCGATTTTTCAATAGGTTTAAATTCCTTACTATATATCGGGTCTCGATTTTATAATAGTGTTATTATTTTACGAATACGGCCTAGTATAACTCGTGACCTTACCGAGCCTTTTAGCCAATAATAAGGTTCCGGCCGGACCTTAATTCAGTTCCGATATTATATAATTAATCTCCTTTTATAGATTAAGCAGTAGTTATATTACCTTTACTTTAATGTTTTGGTATTACTAGAGTTAATCTTGACTATTTCGTGCTTGATAATATACCAAATAATAATACTATACTTGTTGAGTTATCGAAAAGTATAGGATTTGATCCAAAAGCTAAGAGATTATATTATATAGGATATATATTAAATCTGATTGCTAAGGTCTATTTATTTGAACAAGATGTGTCTGATTTTGAGAAGTAATTCGAGAAATAAGGATTCACTGATTATCGGAAAATGTGAAGAGGTCGAGAAGAGCTTGGAAAGCTTTATAATTTGGTAGTCTATATTATAGTATCCGGAAAGTGATTAGAGTTATTTACGGTCTTATAATCAATTGAGAATACTGGAAAAGTAATAGGAAAGAGATAGAAACTTGTATTGGATGGGGATATATATTGGAATATAATATATTCTATAATTCGTTATACTTTAGAGTTGAAATAAGTACTTAATATATATATAATATAATTTCGGGTCTCTTCTAATACTCTTGATAATGAGATATATAAGTAGGATTACTTATCAGATTCTGAATAGAAGAACCTGGAAGTGATCAAGGATTAACTAGAGTCTCTTTTTTATATAACCAAAGTACTAGAAGGTAATACAGACTTTAAAGATAGTAGTTATAAGGTATTTTATAGTTAATTAGGGGAGTTATTTCCTATATTTGAGTATATTCTCACTTACTTTGAAGATCTCGAAAAACAAGTAAAAGCTAGTGATTTTAATAGTTATTCGGGTATTATAAATTCAATTATTGAGGTATGGGGTAAGGCGAAGATTTATTATAGTAAAATAGACAAATCAGTTACTTGGATAGTCTCAACTATTATAAATCCGATATTCAAGATAAAATACTTCGAAGATAAGTGGACAGGTAGTGAGAGCCACTTCTTATATATCGCTAAGCCGAAAGTCAAGAAGCTTTGGGAAAATATATATAAACGGGAAACTGTGATTATATAGCCTCAATCACCTCCTTCAATTACTCTATCTATTAATTACTTTGCGAATATACTCAGTTAATATACTCCTCAATTGGCCGTACTAACTAGGGCGTTATCCCGGAAGGATTAATATACCTAATACCTGGAAGAACCAGTAAACCAGATACCTATTATATAATACTAGTAATTAAAGGAACCTGAATGGCCTCAGTTAGTGTCTATAGTGTTCGATTTCCTAGCTGTTCCTGCTATGAGCTCTGAATGCAAGCGGGTATTCTTATTATATATAAAATAAACTATTCCTGAAAGCTCACGGCTAACAGGACGAATGTTATGGCATTAGGAATGCCTAAATAACTGGTAAAGGAGGGGGGCAATTCGGATATCTGAAGTCTTTAATGCGGCGGTGATCGATTGGGGTTCAGATGATTCAGATAAAAATTCTTGATTTTTTTAATATAGTCTCATTTTATATTAGCCGCTTATCAGTTGATATAAGTCAGTCAGTCAGCTGAAACTGTTACTTAGTAATCACATAAGCCGATCAGCTGGAATATATCCTCAGCTGATGAGCTGACTGACTGACTTATTTCACAGCCTGTAAGTGTCAAACCCGAGTCTGAAAATTGCGAGAGTTCGCGCCCGAATGAGTGCCATGCGTTTTGAGTTGGATTTAATGAGATTGCAGAATAAACTTTGGTAAGGTATTTGAGCGCATCTTTGAGCAGCTGCAATTCCCGGAAGGAAAATAATCACTGAATAATAGTCATGAAATTTTTTTGCGACTCTGGTCTAATAATATTCGCGTGTAGATTATACTTGTGTTCAATCTAGATTGAGATTGAGAACCAAGAATGTCTCTGCACTATGACATCTGAACCCCAGCAGCCCTACCCTCCCCTCCGCTCCTCCCCCCCCCAGAACCAAGAAAGATAGACGCATCTTCGTGGTGGTTTTGGTGGATTGTTGGTCAGGAGTTTTTGGGTAACAAATGGAACGGAAAGTCGCTACGAGTGCCTCCGTAGGTGCTAAGATGACAGTCCAAAGCCCTGAAATGTCCTTGCTTTTTTTGCTCCCTAAAAGCAATCTCTAATTTTAAAGGACTGTGATTCTCGTTAAGAGAGCCTTCAAAGCGCTATCCGTTCAGCTGCGGCCAGCTTTGCATGGTCCGTGCATATTGCTAAGCGAACCAACCAAATACCGTGTTTCAAGGCTTCAGGGACGTCTCCCTGAAATTTAGTGATCTGTGCCCCTGAACTTTAGCGATATGGTCGCTAAAATATAGTGAACTTCAGTGATAAAATTTTGGTGCTCCTTGCTTAGTAATTGCACGTGAGATGCAAAGCTGCCCGCAGCTGAACGGATATTCAAGCGAGTTACGGGAATAATTCCCAGCAAATCAGCGCTTTACAGGCTGGTTTGGCGAGTATTACGCTATGGCCCAAGGCGTAGTCCGTGCGAAATTATGGAGATACTTCTATATTATAGGCTCTAGCCCTATAATTACAGGGACTCTTAGTGGTCTTTTTAGATTTTACACGGCATTACAAGGGTTACAGCTGTTTTACCCACACTATTAATCGCAGCTTCGTACATTTTGTGCCGTTCGTACCTTGCTTGAACTCTGCATACTCTGCACTCACACATCTTGAGATTGTTAGCACATTACACCCGTGTGGCGTGAGAACCTGGCTCCTGGTGACACAAAAAGCCCACAGCAGTACTCAGAAGGGGAATTCCCACCCGGCAGCTTTCGCATCTTGGAGGCAACAGTGAGCCACCATGCACTCGTCCGCAACGCTAATAGAAAAATCCCATCATGTGCTTTTCTCACAGCAAATCAAATACCGTCTTCGGTTGCATTCCTTGGCTGATTCCTTCGCCGCAAGGCTTCACTGGAACCCATTGGACCTCAGCGATTCTGTGAAACCATTGACCCTAGCCCTCAGGCCTGCATATGGTCACCGACTCCTGCATGGACAGTTGGTCCAACAAAAATCTCAAATAATGCATGCCCGTGGCCTGCCTTATCTTCGGGTTGGTTCCAACATTTTTGACTGTTTGCACCGCCTCGCTTTTCGCTCTCGCCAATTTTTAACTCTCTCAAATCATCACTTCCGCCTTGGTATTTCTTTACCAAATAATGAAAAGACCGCAACCTTGGGACTTCTTGCAGCTAGAATAAGACCACAAATCTTACGACATGTTCTCGCACGATACGCGTGCACAAGTCTTCGGCAAGTCGCTCCAGCCTTGGGTCATTCCATATCTTCCCATACTGATTCCCAACAGCGAACCTCAAATTCCTCTATGGACCTGACGTCGAAGTCATTACCTTGAACTTTGACACCCTTGATACAGAAGAACATCAAGCAGTGGCCGTGAAATTCAATCCCCTGAACAACGCAACATGGACCAAGTACCTTCACGGCGAGCCGAGTTCATCGTCTACTTTCGCTCTATTAAGTTTACTCCGAAACTCTGAAAGGGAACTTACAAAACATTTCTCAGCTAATGGAAATATGGTTCCATTCGAGGGGGACATTGCGCAGACCTTGGTTATGGGTCGTGGACAGCAATCGGATTTTGTCTTCGTTGACATTGTAGAACCCACTTTGCCAGATATTACTGTTCCTAAGGATCTCATCGAGGAGGATTCTTCATCAATCCAAACATACCAAATCCTAGAAACTCCTGTTGAAGAGGAATCTCCAATCCAAGAATATCCGGTTCCAGAAATTCCTGTTGAAGAGGCTGTTTTGGAGCCTGTCGATGAGGCACCTAGAGCTGCCACACCAGAGCCAGGACCATTTTGTGATGAACCCGAGCCAGCCTCTGGTGAGGCTGAGACACATAACTTTTGTTTGGTTAGCTGGGACACTTCCAGAAAGGGTAGGCAAAAACAGAAAGCAGTGCTTACATTTGACTTACCGTCGCTAGTTGAGGACTATCCAGCGAAGGCTTCGGTCGAAGAGCCTCTGGCTGAGGTGAAAGCTTACCCAGTCGAGTGTATCGTTGAACTATCTTCACCACCCGAGCCCGAACCTAACGAATGTATCGTCGAAGAAAATCCAGTACCGGAACCCGAACCCGTCGATGAAACGTATTTGGAAGGCGATATTTTTTCTCCTAAGAAGAGTAAGAAGAGGGGGAAGAAAAGCAACCAAGAGTTTTGGAAGACGTTTGATGAGCCAATTATTGAAGTCGAGCCAGCACACAAGCTCGAACCAGTTATCAAAAAAACATAGGAAACCGGCTGGGGGGCAATAGCCAAGAAGAGCAAGAAAAAGAAGGCAGGATCCACTTTTGAGAGCGTGGACCTAGTAGCTGAAGCTCTGCCTCCGCCTTCTGAACCTGAACCAGTTATCGAAGAGATATGGGGAACCGGCTGGGGGGCAATAGCCAAGAAGAGCAAGAAAAAGAAGGCAGGATCCACTTTTGAGAGCGTGGACCTAGTAGCTGAAGCTCTGCCTCCGCCTTCTGAACCTGAACCAGTTATCGAAGAGATATGGGGAACCGGCTGGGGTGCTATAGCCAAGAAGAGCAAGAAAAAGAAGGAAAGATCCACTTTTGAGAGCGTGGACCAAGTAGCTGAAGCTCTGCCTCCGCCTTCTGAACCTGAACCAATCATCGAAGACGCATTTTTCGACTGGGGAACTACGAACATGAAGAGGAAGAAATTAAAGGGCAGAGGTTTAGATGTCCCCAGTGACCCAGCACCCGAACCCAAACCTGAGCCTGTGGTCGTTGATGCACTTGAAACACCAACAAAGAAAGAGGAGAAAATGAGAGCGGTTCTAAAACCTGAACCTGATGAGTGTACACAGTTCTCTGCATCAAACAGAAGCGAAAAGGACGAGATGGGAATGCCCGAGATGCCGCTGGGAGAAGAATCGTCAGCTACCAAGAAGTTAAGTGCTGAGATGCTCGAGGTGCCGCCTGCATCAGAACCTGTAAAGCACTCTGACGTAGCAATATTACTTCCCCAAGCACCTTCCACAGAGACAGCTACTCACACTATTCAACCATCGGCCCGAAGAAGCGGCCAGACAGTCGTATTCACAATCCAATTCCCAGAAGAGATTAACACGAAACCTCTGCAAGCAATGATCGCCCTTGCAGACAATACCCGCGCAGCAATTCTTGAAGCTGTTCATTCATACATCGATTATAAGAGCTCGTTGATGTTTAATCAAGGAAGGAGAAGGCTGGAGATTCGATCTGGTGCTGGCAAGAATGGGGACGTGGATTTGTCCACGCTTGAAGAGATGATGTGGCCGGAATATCTTGAATACTTCCGCCAGTACACCAAGCTTCCTGAACTGACGGTTGATTGTCTTCAATTTTGAGGAAGTTGCTCATTGATTGCTACATTTCCTTTTTGGTGATTGTTTTGCTTTGTCATTTTATGATTCTGAGATGAGAATTGGGGCAGGTCTGAAGACTTTTAATTCGCATATCTAGGTTGTTGAAAGATGTGGGAAATACACAGAGCATCTCATGACACGATCCTTTGCGAATTTATCTTTCTACTTTCCACAATAAATTTGGGTTGCAATATATCAATCTTGAGGACAATACAACTTGACACCGTATAACTTAGCCTGTTGTTAGTTTGTGCTTTCCGCGTGAGATTACATTAACCATCTCCGAAATGTTATAAGGAGCGCTCGGTCTCGAGAAAATTATCTCACGAGGAAGCATCAATCTACAGCTCAATGACACGTACGCAGAACTTCAATTGGAGTAGTGCCGTACCTATTCATTTGTCAATCTTAGTGTCAGCGTATAGGTTTCTGAGGACGTGTCAGGGTGCACAAGCTCAGCCTGGGTAGGTGGAGTTGGTGCCTGGTGCAATTATGAAGACTGGTACTGATCTTGAAGAGGCGTAGAGGAGTTTGCAAAGCTGGCAAATGGGTGTTTGTGGTATTGCGCTATGATTACGAGGAGTATCTGAGGCGTCATAAGTGCTGAGTTGATGGTTGTTAAGGTTAGAGGCTTTAGTGAGGATAAATGTCATTCCTTTGATTCTGGCGACGCGTGAAATACTTCTCAACTTTTGTCTCCTTGCCTAGAAGACACCCAAGAAGCCCTTTTCAATAATCTAAGATGAAAATTAAGAGGCTAATCTGATCGGAGTGAGAAATCACAATACATAATGAAAATTTAGAAAGATTTTGCACGGTCTGATATGATAGTGAAGAATATACAGCTATGGGATACCAGTTTTGTACTAAAATTAAGACGTGTGACAAGCGCAGCCAAAAGAAAATTCATTACTTAATTGTTTATTCCTTAACTTAAGCTACTTCTGGAGTCCTTCCTCTCATTTTCTTACTCTCTTCTTCCTTTCCATCAGATGATCATCTCCCTCGTAATCCTCAGAACAGACTGAATATGCTCGAACTTGACGTCCTCATTATTCCCCGAAGCAATCAGATACGCAGTCTTCATAGCAGACTTGATCTGTCGCCCATTCAGATCGGCCTCAGAAAGCCTATCAAGTTCTTCAGGACCGATGTTCGAGCCACCAGGCAGCTTTTCTGCAAAGTTAGACCAGACTTTACGTCTCGCTATGCTATCGAGCTCGGGATAGTGAAGACAGATGTCGACCCGAGAGTCAAAGGCGAGATCCATCATCTCGACGCGGTTGGTGGTAAGAATCATGACGCCTTTGAAGTACTCGAGGTGGCGAAGGAAGACTAGTTGCGGTCTCCGATTAATGCTGGTTAAAACATATGAAAGATAAGAGTGAAGACTTACTTGAAACGAGCTCATTCCTCTGAAGATCATGAGGCCCGCGTTGCTCCATGAAGATGTCCGCTTCGTCGATAAGTAAGATAGCATTCCACATCGTGGCCATGTCGAGAATTTCTGCAAGTTTCCTCTCTACTTGATGGGAGATCACGCCGAGCTCACCAGCGCTCATCGTATAAAGAGGTGCTTTCATGGCTTCCGCAACACCCTCTGCAGTAAGTGTTTTGCCTGTACCAGGCGGCCCGTCAAGCATCATAATCATCCCTTTGCCTATAAAACTAATCAGTCTCTGAATTTTTGACACGAAGTCAGATTTGGCGAACCTTTTCCGACCACAAAGTCATCGAATTTTGAGTTCTGCTTGGCATGGCTTCTTGTCAATGCTAAAAGGAGCTGCTTTTCCTCCATAGGGAGCACTAGGTTCTCAAACATGTCCTCAGTCCAAATTATAGGGGTCAAGTCTTTGATATTAAGGAGTGCTATCATCTTGTCAGATAAACAGAGGTCCTTTGGTTGCAGGTTACTCACCCCATTCCTTGGTCTTGAACGAGTAGCCTCGGACGAACGGCGCACATATCAGAAGTTGCTCCTCGGTGAGCTCAATCTGATCAGATTCTTCCGGGCGTCCTTTCGCTGCCTGAACAAGATTGCCGGAATAAGGATCCCATAACTCGACTCGGTTTTGACGTTGACCGTGTCTCATTGGGGGCGGTGGTGGCGGCGGTGGGAGACCTACCGGCCGGAAATGGCCTGGGGGTGGGTGCCTAAATTTATGCCCGCCGCGGTGATTGACCCTATTTATTGGATCCGTGACTGTCAAAGGTCTTAAGTAGAGTCTCTCATTCCTATTGAATTGGAAATATGCAAAAGCATCAACCATTACTCGACCACAAATCTACACAATCAGCTAGGTTCTAGAACTAGAATAAATGTAGGCTTTTAAGCTTACCTGCGTCTGGCTTCGTTGCTCTTGGTCTTCAATATCCACATTCGACTGGAATGTCAGCAGAGCCGGACCAGAATACTCAAGAAACGTTGCGTTCCGGAGTTTTGCGAATTGATGTCCTTGCCGGATCAAGTTCGCCGTGAGTTGCTCCTTGTCCTCACGCGTGCGGATTGGAAGGGCAGGCAAGCTCGCCAACGGCTTCGAGCCTTGGAATTCCGGGATTTTGATCTTGACAACCACGAAGCCGGTCGTGCCACCATTGTAATCGATGTGTCTGCACAGCAAGGCGAAACCAGCATCGCCATTGGGCGTATCGTCGTACTCTACTCCGTCTTCCATCACAACCGCAGCATCCAGACCCTGCAACTTGGTAATGAGAACATCACCGGGATTGAACAATGCCCAGAGATATTTGTGCTCGATGACATCGTTTCTTAGAAGATCAGACATCGCTTTCTGGATGCCCTCGAACTCTGCTGTGAGGAGGGTCATGAGCAAGCCCATGTGCTGTGCTGTCTCCCCAGTGCTAGCTTTGAACGCAGCTTTGAGTTCAGCCCATCGGTGATAGAAGCAGGCAAATGGTGCTTCAATGGTCAATGAAGACAATTCTGAGGTGATACCTGGATATGCCTTCAAGATTGGCTCCAAAACATCCCTGATCAATGGACTCTGAATCACGATTGAGTGGAGCTTCTGCTCTGTTCCAAAGTCCCCATGACCTTCAGTCTTTCGAACGAGAATTGCATACCCACCCGTCTCGTCAGTGGTAGTTTCTGGCAATTTCTTCTGAGGCTCGGCGGACCAAGTGATGCAGCAAAAACAGTTCTCTTTGCCCTGGTAAAGATCCTTCACGTCACAAATAGATCCGGTTTCGATTGCAGGTTTCTCTTCCGCTTGTATGCTTGCTTCCCCAGGATTGATCATGACTACATCTCCATCAGAGGTCGCTTGGATGATGCTGACATCGTTGGGGCTTGGGGTTTTCATCCTGGCTGCTTTTACTTGGTTTTGCTGATCGGAAATTGCAAAAACTGAGATCGAAAGAGTCTATGAAGTTGATATTACGATGAAGTTATGAACCGAAAGAATATTTCGTAACTTTTGATATATCGTAGGGAGCGCTCAGCCTTATACTCCAAAAGCGCTGCTGAAGCCTGCTCTGCCTAAAGTCTGTCGAACCCCAGCTCAGCTCCACCCAATGTTGGCAAACAAAATGCAAGGCTTCGGTTGGACAACTTGGAAAAGTGTTGGTAGTGATGCCTGCAATCAAAGCCACAGATGGATTGGGGCGGCGAGTCAGACCGCGCTTTCTACTCGGTGAACATATTTGGCGCTGAGGAATTAGCTGCAGGTATGTTGATTGGAGACTTACGAGGAGCTAGCTTTTGTTTCGCTAATTGATGCGTAGTTATGGGTCAACAACAGAAATATCATGTTTCTGTACAACTATGTCGTTCTTCATCAAGGGCACTAGGGCAAGCGCGAGTTCTGGGGTGTGGGCGTAGTGGGTATATTACAGGGGATGCTACAGGTAATTCTATAGGGTGTAGGGCTTGCACGTTATTGCACTAAAACGCGAGTGTAGGGCGTTGCGGGTGTCCCTTCTCGAGTTCCTGAACGTTCCTGTTCTGGCGGTCTTGTTTCTGGCGTTACGGGTCCTGGGAGCTCTAGGAGTCCTGGGGTAGACTCGGTAGTCGTCGGCCGCTACGCGGCTTCCTCCTGCCTCGACCTCCCCTTATTTGCGAGTTATGGAGCCAGGTGTTTAAGATTGTTTCGGTAGGGTGGGGGAAGATCTTTGTGTTGAGTGAGGATATACATCTTAGCGTGTGAGACGGGACAGTTCGTGGGGGCGTGGGGGCGGGGGCAGTAACCGTGCTTCTTATATTTAGAGAAGCGACCGCCAGAAGGGTCGCGAGATTGCCTATAAGAAAGTGTATATTTTAGTAAAAATTGTTACAAGATCAGTTCTGTTAGTAAGAGGGGTAGGGGGCCGGGCCTAGTTTTAAGGTAGATAATAATTTCTCGTAGACTAGACGTACATATAGTGATAAGTCAACGCAAATTTAGGATTAGAATTTTTTTTCTAAGAATACTTGACGCTTTGGTGTAGTTTCCTGGATCGATGTAGGTGTTCTGGCCATCTCTCCTGTTGTATCCATCAGACTCATGTTTAACTGCAAATAATTCTCAACTGCTATGTACTCGCCATCTAATAATCGGCCAACAATACCATCAGCGCAAAGCGGAGCTCTCAGGCTCATGATGGACAGCTTTGAAAGTACGAATGGTATGATGGGAATGGGGCTAGAGATGGATATGGATCTAGTTAATGAAGATGATGATTTCGGTGGACTCAGTCGTGGAGATCTGTCCAGATGCCCTGAAGCGTTACTTGGTCATTACCGAAGTCCGGTACGCCACAGATGTCATGGTACCCGGCTTCAAGTTTTACCTCATCTCAAAATATGCAGTCGTGGCCAGCGAGAATCTATTGACTTTCTCTTTGATTAGAACGATCTTGCCTCGACAAGGAACAGCCATCTTTCCGACCTAAACGATCCCTTTAAAGGATACCCGTGTCATTTCGATAGCGGTGACTCTTTGCAAACTCCCACACAACATTATAGTCCCGACACGAGTTCGCTGCACCCATCCACTAGCTCCTCTCGTTGGAAGACCATCAGACCCATTGGCCCGCAAGATCTGTGTTTCTTCAAGGGTAGTATCGGCTGCACACATGAAATCTTGGAGTGGCGTAAGAAGTCAATGCAATGTCGAACGTGTTCTGAGGCCTGTATATGGTCGTCTGTGCTCTGGAAGAGGGAATCGGACGGTGAAATTCGTTTGGCGAAGACGTCCTTGAGGGTTGCCTAAAGGGGGAAAACTTAGCATTGAACTTCTCCCCTGAGAGCTGGGACAAAGCAAAAGATTAATCTTACGAGACAGTGAAGTTGGTGGAATACAGAAATTGAGTAGTTTTTACTTGTTGGTTCTATTAGGCCTCCCTCCGAAGAGTTATACTCTAGAATCTCTATAAAACCGCGTCCCGCTTTATAGTCCATGTGAGTCTTTAAATTGGTTGCAATTATGGCAGGAAACTTACGAGGCTGCAGGCTTTCCCACGGGTCTTCTTTGCCCTGATGAAGGCTGAGATTCTGGAAGCGTTCGTCGGGCTTGAATACAACTGTGACATTGTGCTGTACTGAAGACATTTAGAATGTGCAAAATCCAAGAAAGGAGAAGGTCTGACTCACAACTTTCAAGTATGGCATTTGGTGCCGTAATACTTTGCGTATTCTTTCCGCTTTCCACGATAGAAAAGATCCATAGCACAAGTAATACAGCATTCACTGTCAGAATGTAGAAAAATGCATTGCGATATAGTGTATCTCTTCTTCTATATATCTGTTCTTTTTCTAGTTGAGGATTGAACTCACTAGACCCTTCGCCATTCTCAAGAGGCAAATATTGTTGTTCGGACATTGATTATCGTCTCCCAAGAATAGAAAGTTGGCCTGGCTATGAATTCTTCGCCTACGAATTATTTCGCAAGAGATTCGAGACTTGGGGAAAAGAAATATGTGAAATTTTGCAAGCCGTTCACTTCCTGGTTGACCCGAGGGGAATGCCGAGCGTACCAAAGCCGGTTTGAATGTTGACCCTGTAATGAGAAGCGCATCCACGGTCTGGGGCCTTTGCTCTTAGTCTTAAACTGAGTTTCAGATAACTTAGCAAGCCTCCTATCGGACCAAAGTCATATAAGGCTACTGTCGCGGTCTGAGCCACGTTATTAATTACCATTGTGTGAGCCTTACTACGTTTCGTAGAGCGATGCTTAGGGCCGTTGTTGTGTTGCAACCTATTGATCAGGACTACCTTACGTAGCATTTGAAGGTTATCTCGCGCTGTGTAGGCTTCCATCGTGAGATGCGAGCGCTGAGGCTCCTCCAGTTACCCGATCTGAGATACTTGGGAGTTTTAGCCGACCACGTAGAGGCTGCATTGCAGAGACTAAATAACGCGTGCCAAGCTTAGATACATGTCAAATGTGAGCCGACTGTCAAAAGATTAGATGTGTTTCATGCCAGTTTCATTGAGTAGAAGGTGTGGGAATCGCAGATGTGTACATCAATGGACCTGCGAAACTTTTATGCAGCACCTTAAGGTATTCCGTTAGCGTTATTGTAAACATGTTATTATGTTGTCTAATCGAACTCTAAAAAAAATCCTATCTAAAGAACAACGACAAGTAAAAGGATGACTATCGATATACTCTAAGAAAATGTCCACATCGAGCTAGACCTAGACTAAAGCTAAGGCGATAATTGAATGTCCGCTTCGGGCCCTAGCTGCCACTGAAGATATTTCTCGTCATCCGCAATCATATGCTCCTTTCCCCAAGCCTTAAGTGCCTCAAAGTCACTACATGTATGCGTAGTAGACATGTTTGGAAGTGGGATTTGTCTTTGCCATACCCATCGCCAATAAACTGTTGCCACATCGCCGTGGCACATAATGGACTGCCGGATGGAATCGACGCAATGGTCTAGGAAATTTGTTAACCCAGAGTCACAATTGTCGCAGGAACTTCTTTTGGCATGTCAGACTTACCCCAGTGACGTATAGTTGTGCTGGTATAGTTTCGCCGACCGTTGGTGTCATATAGGTCCCCGATCTCATGTACGTAGCGCTCTAGATAAAAGGATTTCCTCAAGGAGTTCAAGCAGTGAAGCTGGTGGAACACATCTAACTCAATGACAAACTCATTTGTCTTTTTTGGAACAGCAGAAGTCCTGTTCGGCAAGCCGGTCGCTTCGGCATCGCTAATGGAACTGATGCCGACTATTTCAATGTTAGTATGTGATTTTTATTTGCTGACTTTCTTTTGAAAATAGAAGGTGTGAAGAAGTGCTCTTACATTGATATAACTCCTCCCACAGAGCATCTGTCTTATCAGTAGGGAGGCCAGTTTCAGGAGACCCCATACAAGGACCCTTATTTTCGAAATTTTCAGGGAAAACTTTCGTCATGTAATGAATAGCTCCTTGCGCAGGTGCTATTGAATCAAACTAAACGTTAGCTTTCCGACTGCTACTAAGAGTAGAGAACCTCTGTGAATCATAATACGTACAGTAGATACCTTGAGATGGATCTGAGCATCTCGTAGGCCGGTATACTGAATATACCAAACTCGCACTGAGCCCTATAATTGCCACATAGAAAAGAGCGATGACGCCTGGGGGTATGGAAACGTCGTGAATGTTGCTCTCTGGGAATGAACGATCCCAATAGGGACTGAGGATACTTTTCCAACAGATGATCACTTTGAGAGGATGTGTCATCTGAAAGATCTAAACTTCTTGGTTCTCCATTGAGTTCCATTTTCAAGTGGCCTTTCTCTAATGAGATAATTCACGACTGTGGATCGTCGAGAGTGAAGTCAGATTCTTCTTTCTAACTTAGAGGCGTGTTATGTGTTGGAGATTGATGGCACGAAACTCGACATTGGGTTCTCAGCTGCTAATTTTTCTGAATAGAGGGTGAGTGGAGAGAGGAAGCCGACCTCATCGAAACACAATACAACCATGAGTAACAGATTGGTGGACGAGAGATTCATGACGTGTTTGCTTCATCCACTTCAAATTTACATTATCATTTATGAAACATATCCTCTATGCACTCTATCTTCGGCGTCGGTTAATTTATGTTTCATAAAGGCAATATCCCAAGGAATCATTCGCTTAGATTCTATTCCCGAGGGAAATAGCTGGGACAGAGTTATTCGTTCCCTTGCTGATGATGCAACCCGAGGACGAATTAATTAACTTCAGATAAAGCTTGAACCCGCCTCGCGTAGGATGACTTAGACGGTTTTACATATTCATTAGCCGCGGCCCCAAGCTTACTGGTCATAAATTACGAATCCCGGGTTCACAAAAGCTGACCAATATGATGAAGTCCAATCTTAGCTGTAAAACTCCGCACCAGAGTATAAGTCGGAGGTCTTATTTGCTTTCTTCGAATCCACGAAAATGGTCTCATAGACTAGCCCGTATACAATCCCACATTCAACCGACCTGTTTATCGCCGACAAGTCTTCATATCAAACCAGAGTAAAGCGAAATCATCCAAACCGACATTATGAAAGTCTCTTCCGTGGTTGCCCTGCTGTTCGCAGCAGTTGCTATTGCGGCACCTGTGCCTTCCGGTAAGCTTAGCCATAAATCAACAAATCCAAAATCTTAGCTATCATTCCTTTCTATCGTTGAAAAATACTAAAAGAATCTAGGAGCGGAGCGTGATGTTGGGATGTTTTCGGTAGCAAAACGTACATTTGACGGAGTGGTTGAGTTTGTTAGGCGTAACGTCGACTCTGTCTCGGGGGACGAATAGTTATGGTCCTGTGACGAGAATGACAAGCAAGAGGAAGCTAAAGCGAAAGCGAAAGCACAAGCAGAAACATATGTCGCATCTGGTGCTGCTGTTCCTGTATAATACGCCTTATTTGATGTGGGCAATAGGATACCCATTGAAATCAAGCCCCGGTATGCATATGAAAGCAAATTTGATTAAGGGCAGCGTAATTCAAAGCTTGATGAAAATATCATGTGAAGAATTTGAAATTCAGCCCGCCGATAGTCACGGCCCTAGCGCGGCTCTTTACGGTCAAGGACGCCGGGCGGGAGCGGCAGGAGGGGCTCGCGGGTCAGCTGGCAGTCTGCGAGCTAGAGGCCTGCTGGGGAAAATGGCTGGCGCCCAGGTAACGTCGTCCGGGTACAGGTCTGTCCGCGCAAAGTCATCTGGGACGAGATCCTGGCCCGTATGGCGCGGGAGGAGGGTGGAAGAGGTCGTCGCCGAGCTAGAGCAGCTGCGCGCGGGCCGGAGCCTCAACCCATCGCGGACAAGCTCAAGCTGCGTCGCCAGTACCAGCCGCCGCGCACTTAAGCTTATCGCGGGGTTGGCCTGAAATCACAGGCGATTTCGGAAGCTACTTCCATAACGCACCCATGATAAGTTCTGCCTATTGGTGGCGAAGGAATTACTCCGTTGGATCAGGGCGTATGCTGCACTGCGTTGCTTCGGATGCCGCTTGCCGGACCTAAGAGAGCTTTTGGAAGCTATGGGTCAAGAGCTAGCGTTGCTTTTCACCTGCCTGCGCCTCCACGGATGAGCAGGCCAAACGCATAACGAGCTCTCATCATCGGAAAGACCGCGAAACGCTGCAATGTAGATGACTGAGAAAGTATCTCCCATGATCTCATCTAGTAGGTTCATGCCACAATGTATAGCCTTGCACCATTTTTAGATTATTTTTTTGTGACTAATGGTTTTGTGGATTTTCTAACAAGGCTTCTGCCCTTTAGCTTCTAATTGAACCAAAACGAGAATATAATAGAAAAGCTTTATAAGGACACTAAAAGTATAGCCATATTAGTATCCTTCCCTCTAGCTTTTACTTATAGATCCTAATATTAAATCAAGATTTCTATTCTGGATTATAAAGTCTAACATTTATATTATATTAGTGTCGCACGCCAGGGGTACCCCCCTGGCCTCCAAATCACCTGATGTCAGGGGCTCTCCGAGCCCCTATATATACAGTCCATAGACCCCCCCAATTTCATGCTCAATAGAGCGCTTTTCGACGTGCGACAATTAGCTTTATATAGCATTTACTTTAAGGAGGCCTAGCTATAATAGGGGCAATCGCTAAAGTTGTAAGTTTAAGCGAAGGCCCCTATCTTTAGCGAATCTCACTCTTCCAAATCTCAGCTTCGCCCGTGCCTTTTTAACCCAAGAATACTAAAATTAAGACGACACACGACCTTGACTTAAGCTTTGAAGGCGTCTTTCTATATAAACCTATATTAAAATTGTGTTTATATACTAGGATCATTTTGCCATTATTAAGGGCAAGATCTTCGACTCACGACTATACATGTTGCTCGTTGAAATTCTTAGACTATATTGCATGTAGAAATTGCAGTTTTCGTTGCCTATTGAAATAAAAAATATTGTCGGCTATCTGAATGTAGGCAAAGTCATCCAAGGTCCACTAGTCTCCTTCAACTTCAGCTTCACAATAAACCTTACCCACCCCTCGCCAGGTCCAGGTACTACTCAACTAGCTCCAGGTTCTCTTCTCAACTTATGTAAGATTATTATGTACCACGGAACCTAGACTGCAATAACCCCACTTAAAACTAATACAAGAAGAAATTGGCTGTAGTCTCCAATCACGTCCTCCCATGGAAGACCGAAAGGCATGCCGAACAAGGTATCGAGGCTAAATAACTCAGCAATAGCGAAGATCACCACTTGCTTTGTGAATACCATAACTCGGCGTCGACGGGGCAGGAGAAGCCATTTCCGGAAAATAGCGGGTACCTTGGCAGGAATTGTATATGGTAGCGTGATGATGAAAGAAGACAGTGGAGCATATACCGTGAGCCAATTCAGGAGACGCAAGAAGATAGAGTAAACGTACTTGTCGCTACCAAATAGTCCTGAAAAGTTTTGGTCGCTGGGGTTGATGTAGTACGCTCCACTCAAGATACCGCCGGAGACTGAGAGTACCTGGAGGTATTGGAACATAGCCAATACTATGTACCAGGATTTTTCATAGTAATTCGCTTTGTGAGGTGCAGTTGATTCTACAACAAGGGAGGATCTGGGATTTTTGCGAGTGGTTGCATTCAATTGAATATTTTCCTCTCCCGTTGTCCGTTCTTCCGTACTGTATGCAGTCCAAGATCTTGGTATAACCTGCTGAGGGTCCTGCGTCAGGGAGGCAACAGTCGATTCATCGGCGATGTCTCTACCCATTGGTACAATCTGGCGAGCTTCTGATACCTGAAGACTGTAACGCAGCATTGCTATTATTATTAGGTGTGGGTTTCAATGACCCGGTGCCGTGAACCGGGCATTCTGGGCTCTTGGTGGAAGCATTATCAGACGGCGGCGGATCGTTTGAACTAGCGTCTCTCTTCATTTTCCGCCCCGTTTCTAATAATGATATCAGTAAGTTTACACCCATGTCAATATCAATCTGACCTATATACGTCTCAATAGCCGAGAATACTAGGAGGCCGAGCATCGCTGTCGCAAGAGCTTGCCCAAAAGCCCAGAAATTTTCTTCGAGAATATTGCCATTTCCCATCGTTGTGTTTCTTGTACCAAAGAGTCGGATGGTACCCCAGATGAGAGCAATCAGCAACCAAGTGATCTATATAACCCGATTACTGTCAGAGCTGGTGGAGCCAAATTCCCGTATAAATGATACATTCACTTACCTCGAACATCATTGACTCAAATAGGTCGAGCCATGACCGTACCACAAGTAAAATTGACAAGATGATGTAGTAAGGGATCAGAAATATCCATTTCTTAGTTCTGGTGTTTTAGCTACCAGTATAGAGCTTATCGAGGTGCTTTGTAATCACATTTCCTGGCTTCGTTCGAAGGTATAGTCGGCTCTGTATGGAGCTCCAGCGGAACATTTTGATAGCTCTTGTAGCATAGCTGAAGACCAAAACAAGAATAGAGAGCTCCATTGGTCCACCAAGACCACCTGGATTATCACTAGGATCCGCGGGATCACTATTGGAGTAATTGAATAAACACCAAGCAGGTATCCCAGCATAATCGGTGTCAGTAAGCCAGGCCTGGTTTCCGGTAGGAATTAGAGCTATAACCAGACTCGCAATCAAAATAGTCATTAAGCCAAGTCTCCAAGAGCGCAACGGAACGTTTTCGTAAAGGTATCTTCGGAGGAAGGTCAATGTTGCCAAGTGTGTGAAAGAGGAGAACCAAACAAGGTAAATAGTAATCTGTCAATGATATGCCGAGATGCCGCAGCTGAGCTGAGAGAACCCGCTTCCGAGGAGAGCTTTCCAGTTATAATTTGTTGATCACTCATGATGAGCAACAACTCCTTGAAGTCAGTTTAAACCAACTTGAGGATTTCTATTCTCGTTTCACCTTCTCCAAAGCTTCCTTCCATGTATCTTGAGGACGTTCGAACCATTTAGAAATGAACTTCAGCAGAGATTCGTCTATCGGATTTGTCGGGTAATCAGCTCCGTCAGCCGAATCTTCTGAGTCGCCGTCGGCCTTGAGACCAGCGTTTGAGGTGTCGAATACCAGCACGTAATGCACCACCAACAGAATCCATGCAAAGTATGCGGTAGCAAGGAATCCAATGAGAACCTGTAGGACTTTGAGTTCTTGAAGCTCATATCGCCGAATCAAGGACTTACTCCGATGCCAGAGACATCTGGATTGGGTTTAAGTTCGGGAGGAAATGCCAAAGCGGCTGAACAATTCAGCGCTGGGCAGCTCGACATTGAGGCACTTGTCGAATATAGGTCCCCTACAACAAATATGGGTTGCTGAGCCTCAATATCAACGGGAACACAGTGTCGGGAGTGTAGATGACTGCTTATGTTGAAGCAAGTTTTAGATCAGTAGTTGGTGCGGCTGAAAAAGTCAATCAATTGCCTGATTGGGTTTTTGTGTGACATTCCGCACGCCACAATAGCGCCACAAGATTCCATTCGTCTTCTCAATGGCACCGTCTCTCAGCTTCTCATTGCTTTTTAAACTTCATCCTGCAGGCCACCACTACTGTAAGAAACGCAAGCCCAGGGTCTTGGATAAAGCTCAGGAAGATCTGACGGCCCTTTTGACATCTCACCAATAAAATCGTTCGATATGCATCTCACCTTCCTCTTGACCGTACCTACATTCTTCCTTCCCTGCATCGCCTCAACCGCGAACCACTACCTCACCCTAACAGCCGTAACCAGCGACGCTTCCTCCCACGCAGTTCTTGAATGCTGGCGCTTTCTCACCCCGTTCAGCTCCTACCCAACGACTGGCATCTCCCTCCCCCTCGCAAACACTTCAAATACAACTTACGTTGTTCTCCCTCCACGGTCCGCTGAGGGGCTGCACAAACCACCTCATCCGATGCTCTTCGTTCTACTCTCAGGCCTCGCACACGTGACCTTCCCTTTCAACGACCAAGAGTTATGGATTCAAGGGGGCACAGAAGGAGGATTGATAGTTGCAAATGATGTTGAGGGGATCGGACATTTTACAGAGTATCCGAGCGAGGAGGAAAGCGTTGCTTTGCAGCTTCCGTTTAGGGATGGTATTGTACTGGATCATGAGGTGGTGGGAAAAGGTGCTTGTTCGAGAAATATTCAGAAATATGAAAGTGAAAGGCCTGGATCAGGGGGTGAGAAGCAGGAAGTATTAAGGGCTTTGAGCAGTGGATAGGATAATTGAAGAAGGTGCTAGGCAGAGGAAAAATTAGATTCATTTAATCAGTTGTGAGTTTTATATGCTTCAACCTTCTACCCTTTTACTCTAAACTTCACCCTTTGACTAATAATTCGCAATTGCCAAGATCGTCACACTCGCCTTTATCCCTAGCACGAATGTGGTCAAGACAGGTAATGCGCCGGGAGTCCTGGGGAACGAACTCGCATCCACGACTCTCAATCCCTTCCTGCCTCTGACCCTGAATTTTCGAGTCTAGGACAGCAAAAGGGTTGCTATCACTACCCATCGAGCATGAACTCGTCGCGTGATGAGACCACGCCTGCGCCTTGATAAAAGCCTTGACATCACAATTTGTGTTGCCGTTCTAATCACGCCCCCGATACTGAGCACCACCACATCTCTATTCCCTGCAGCGGTGACTGCAGAGTTCCCATGGTGCAGGTTCCTTGGAGACTCTTGATTATCGATGCATGATCTCTCAATATTTAGTAATGTTCAGCATCCACATTGAGGGTGTTTCAACAAATGGCAGCATTCGAGAACAAAGAAACATGCATACAACCCACGACGCATATGCAGTGATTTTTCCGGAAGAAGACCCGCGAACATGAGGACAGAGAAACTTTAACTGGCATCCCAGATTACCAGGTGAAGAATTGAAGTACTTTGCGAGATATACATACGAAGGTTGGCATTGATGCGCTCTGCATGCTTTTGACAAATCTTTGACTCTGTGGCTTCGAGGACCAAATGAAGCTCCTTAGACACCTCGTGCCCGTGGCCAAGAGGCCAAACTTTGCGGCCCGGTCTGCATACCTGAGAGTTAGAGGTCTTGAAGCTGGTGGGGTTCGACTTAACCCCACTTGACTTTCGGGGAGTCGAAAAGGATTGCTAAAGATTAGGGCTAGAAAGGGCCCGGGCAACGCCAACGGACTAAGTATTTTTCCAGAAAGCTATATACCAGGCCACCCAGCCCTGCCGTCTTGCCTTGAGCTTTCATGCAGAAGCCTCAAACAGGAAAATAATAACCGGTTCTACTTGAGCGGCAGTGTCAAACATGTTTACTCATTTCATCGGCAATTGCGGATATTTTGATAGACTTTACAAGATTTGTTGTTTGCTATCCTACGTTGAGTCATACTCGATCCTCTACTTGCGTAGTTGTATCTGAACTATCCGAAAGGACGACGCAGAAAGATAAGCTCAATGGAAAGTGTGCAGAGATAATTCGTAGCTAAAGAAAGCGCGAGGGTTCGTTGTACTGACTGAAGAAGGGAGACATAAACTGACCCCAATATAGTACCCCACTTGTGCTCCGCTGTTTGAGTGATGCTAGAGCCTGTCCCGCCGCTAACCGTGCATATCTGGACACTAGTCCAGGTTGCCTGCAGCCGGTTGTCCCGCCGGAGACAACAGGGCTCCCGCGGGTGGGGTTAGCCTATTCGTATACCGCATGGCAGGTGGTATTAGCCCAGCAGTGGTGGACCGATGGGAGCTCAGCATAGCCTAGGATTTCAACATGGTAATCTCTCCTAAGTGGTTTGCAACTCTTGCCAGACCTCTCTCTCGCCCCTCATGTGGGTTGGAGTGGAAGACGGGGGAGAGGTGGAACGAGAAGCATGGCGCGGCTTTGCTGATAAATTTGGGTGATAGTGGAGGAAACGACACACCAAGGTGATGAGAACCGACTTCGGGATCAAAGGAGTAGCATAGCCCTTACTCTCAACCTCTTCCCCGGCCTCTCCCTCGACCACGTCGCCTCTCAACACTTTCTGCCATGTCACTCTTGTAATGACGGAGGATCCGCTTATCCAAATCCCTCTCCGTCTCTAAAGCATTAATCTTCTGCTGAAGCTCTGCGATTTTCGCATCCTTTGCCTTCAAAGCTACCCGCGTGATATCTCGGCCCTTCGATATGCCTGAAATCTTCAACGCATGTTTGTTCAACAGCTCTTTGAGATTAGATGTTACTTCCTCATCGATTTGTTGATCTTTAAGCAAGTCCATGACTTCGTCAGTGATATCGTAGTTCTGCTGAGCTCTCTCTCCGGGATCCTCTGATGCCGCTGTGCTGTCTCTTGGTTGGGCAAATTGGCTGGGTGTAGCGGATGGGCTGCGAAAGCCGAAGCGGTCATTCCCATTCGATATGTCGCCCCTCAATGTCATGGATGGAGTGCCAAAGACGTCGTCGTCGTTCGAAGCACGATTGTATCCGGAGATCGCTTTGTTTCCCGTGACAGGTGTTGGTAATGAATCCTCATCACGCTTTCTCTTGCTTCCCGGTGTCGCTGCGTAACTTGTCTTGACCGCTTTTCGAGGGGTTTCTGGCGACCGCATCTCTACCTGATCCGCAGCTTTTGCCATTGCGCTTTCCATCTCTGGTGGCAACTCAAAGCTACTACCATATTCATCCTCTTCATCCTCTGCAAGATCTGCTATGAACTTGTTGCTCGCCGCCGCGTGTCCCTCCACTGTCCTCTTGTCTCTCACGGCTTCTGCTGTTTCTGTTGTAGGAGTTCGGCGCTGCTCTGATTCGGATCGAGTATTATTCAGGATGGCGCCCATTTCTCGTGTAGTTGCATTTTCTTTCCAAAGGAAGAATCCACACCCATTCTCCTTCGACTCCTGGCATGTGTAGAACCATCTGCCCGTGTTCGGACCTTCTTTCTTAACCTGGAACAGTGTAGCTGGGAGTCTCGGATTACAATTGCCTGCTCATGGTTAAAAGAATAGCGCATAGATTTGAAGCGCACTCACAATGCCAGATTCCGTCAGCGAACAGGCCCTTGACAAGTCGGGACCTATTCGGGCTGGAGAACGGAGGGGGATGGTTGCCTCGCTTCTGGGGTGTAAACATCGTAGAAAGCAGCTTGGAAGATGGTTCCAATAGTGAAAGGTTGCTATCTATCCTTTAAGGGCGTTAATAGACGCAGTGTTCTGGAGAGGCTTGTTCACGATCATCGTGATGGCTTGCGGTGATGTTGATGTGTCTTTGTTCCCGCGTCAACCCGCCCCGCCTGAATGGAAAGTTGGTGGCGGGGCAGGTGTGGCTGACCTAGGCAGTTAGCGTGGCTGGTAGGTCGCTTAACACAACACCTCCCCCTTTTTTGTTTGTGACGCTACTTTTTATCCGATGAACGGGAAAGCCTTCTACAAAGTTATACGGAGAATCATCTCGGATTCCGATATCCTTCTGACCTCGAAAGTTGAAGCACACGGCGTTGGTGTGTGTAGGTCCTCCATAGTAAATGTTAGTTCTTGAGCTT
The DNA here is from genome assembly GCA_002865625.1 of Hyaloscypha hepaticicola. Lineage (NCBI taxonomy): Eukaryota > Fungi > Ascomycota > Leotiomycetes > Helotiales > Hyaloscyphaceae > Hyaloscypha > Hyaloscypha hepaticicola. The sequence goes on along the minus strand of KZ613467.1, from coordinate 1,215,163 downwards.
ATCACACGGGCGCTAGCAGGGTTGTAAAAACCAGGGGAAGTTGTCACCCTTTTGTCGGGTTATCTGACCAGCCCTTAAACTTGCCCGTCACTAAATTGAGGTCGCATAAAATTATGAACGATCAGCTGATTACGTTAATTTTCAAGAGTCTTACTATTTGTAACCTCTTCACTTACTTGTATAACTATTAAGAAAGACGTATATCAAGCTTATACTTATTAAGAGGCCTCGCTAGCTCTCTACTTCTCTTTAATTTAGATCTCTTCTAATATAAAATTCCCATATCACATGACTCACCATCTGTGACCCGCTCTCTCCTAGCAAGCTCTCCCCAAGCCAGCTCTCCCCAAGCCAGCTCTCCCCAAGCCAGCTCTC